>JAAIXJ010000026.1:766440-1036963 GCA_013403705.1 Heliconius hermathena | reverse complement strand
AGACCTACAGTTATGAAAAAAAAGAAATCTAGAAAGTAAAAATGTATAGATATTTCATAGAAAAAAAAATAATTACAAACTTATATTTGTAGTTCTTTTTATATAAGATAAGTGCATATGAAAGAAATGAAGAAAGGACGTAAGACGAGAGTTAGAGTATACGACTAAGTATATTGAGCCTACTGTATTAGTTTTTAACTCTATGGTGAATTTTTGATTTTAAAATATCGCGGGAGTGTTTGAAATTATATTACGGTGACTTATGTATATGAAAAAAAATATTTTCTTTTGTTTTTATTACAGTAAATTTATTGTTCTGAACAAATTTTTTCGGTATCCAGAAATATATTTTTATTATAAAAAGCTAGAAAATAAAATATAAAAAGATGTCTGTAGAACTTATGTAATCCTTTCAAACTTATTGTAATATAAACTTATTATACGAGTATGAGGTCAGTCGTGGCGCAGGGGCACAGAGTGTAGCTGTAAAATCGACTGGTTGTGAGTTCGATCCCCACTCGAGGAAGTGAAATATTTATTTAAATTTATATTTCACTTCCTCGAGTGGGGATTGAACTCACAACCAGTCGATTTTACAGCTACACTCTGTGCCCCTGCGCCACGACTGACCTCATACTCGTATAATAAGTTTATATTACAATAAGTTTGAAAGGATTACATAAGTTCTACAGACATCTTTTTATATTTTATTTTCTAGCTTTTTATAATAAAAATATATTTCTGGATACCGAAAAAATTTGTTCAGAACAATAAATTTACTGTAATAAAAACAAAAGAAAATATTTTTTTTCATATACATAAGTCACCGTAATATAATTTCAAACACTCCCGCGATATTTTAAAATCAAAAATTCACCATAGAGTTAAAAACTAATACAGTAGGCTCAATATACTTAGTCGTATACTCTAACTCTCGTCTTACGTCCTTTCTTCATTTCTTTCATATGCACTTATCTTATATAAAAAGAACTACAAATATAAGTTTGTAATTATTTTTTTTTCTATGAAATATCTATACATTTTTACTTTCTAGATTTCTTTTTTTTCATAACTGTAGGTCTACGGGAAGTAGGTTTAGATTACGCGGCAATATTCATACAAAATAAAGCAAAAACGATACTTAAACTCATATCTTTTGACTGCGTGGTAATAGAAGCTTATGCTTTCTATGTTCCAAGGAACTGTAAACCTCAATGTCTAATATTAATTTCACCAAACCTTAACGCGATCTCAAATAAATGGTCTTGACAAACGGATAACAATGTGATCCTATAAATGTTCCGTTTTTTCCCTTTGAGGTACAGAAATATAAAAATGTATTTTTTTTTAATTTGGTAATTTAAGTATTTTGGGAATTCATTTGATTTTGCTTGCAAGAATATTTAATATAAAAATGTTTAGTTATTTCATATCTGTCTAGGTAAACCGTAGCTGCTTGAGAAAGTGTCAACTTGAAATCTCTATCTCTATTTAGGTCTATTTTCTCATCATAACAATCTCGAATATTTTCTATCATCATACAAATTGATAACTAGAGATTCGTTCCAATCCAGTAAAACAGTTGTATAAAATAGCTGTTATAGCAATAAGAAAATTTGTCGAACTAAGTGCTTTAAAATGATGTAATTTTTTATTTATGAACCGATTGTAATAAAAAAAACACTAAATGTTAACCATATCTGCTCACCAAGCTTGCCATAATCCAATAGTGAAAACTGTGTTTAAATCGGTTAAGTTAAGGTTATATTTAAATCGGTTAAGGTTTTTTTCCATAACAACTTTCCCCAGACAACAGAAAAACCCGCAATAAAAAAGAAATCAGCCAAATCGGTTCAGCCGGTCTCGAATTTGCGCTTAGCAACACACTTAGCGATTAATTTTTATTTATATGGATAGATGAATTGGACTAGTACAACAATTTCACATAACATGTATAGATATGTAAACCTATCGCTTTTTTTATGGAAAAAGACAAGGCAAACGAGCGTACGGGTCACCTGATGGTAAGTAATCACCGCTGCCAATGACCCTGTGCATCATCAGAGGAGCTACAGGTGCCGGTCTTTAAGGTGGAGATAGACGTGGACTTTATACATATTTAGTATCCGACCGAAACAAAGTTTTCAACCGAAAGTGAAACTTGTTAATATAAAGTATAATTAAAGACTAACTAAAACAGCCGATAGAAGTGGTCATTACTAACAATTTTTACCCTATATTGCATGGTACGTACGTAGTCTTACCATTTTCGAGATATGAGCCATACAAAATATTAATACAAAATATTTATTAAATTTAAAATAAAGGACATTATAAAATAAGAATATTTTTTTCAATATGTATTATATTTATTTATTATGGTCGGGAGCCGAAGAGGGGACTTTCGGGATTTACTCGAGCGTGGCAGATTAACATACTGGGGATTCCTTGTACTCAGTTACATACTTTCACCAAATATGAACCCCATATATATGGCCGCCCGTCTAGGTTAAAGGATCAGATTAGTAAAAAAAATTGATCATCTGAAATTCTCGAGCGCGTCAGATTAAGGTAGAGTAAGTTAGTTACATGCTAACGGATTTAGTAGATCTTTTAATTAAAATTATGTCAATGGAAATCCTCTTTTACAGCTCACAATCTGTGGAAGCCGTAACTTATCCCTTACATTCTATTTTGCATCATTACAACCAGTGATTCTTTGATATTTTGCCAGGCAAGGTACTATCTATAGCGAAATGCCAAGCGGAGCCAGCCAGAGAGATCGGAACGTCAAACGCTATGGGTGCTGCTTCCTCTTTCCCCTCATCTACAATCATCAACCTCTTTACAGCAATGTATACTGGTTTGGTATTTTTCATAACTTCGTTCTCACATCTCTGTCAAACAGCTTTTTAAAGGCCATATAAGCACAGAAAACTTTTTGGTTAATGGCTAAGATTTTTTTCCGTGATCATGCGGAAGAGAAAAGTCTGGTCCATATACGCTCTTCCAGGTCTAAAGCCTCCTTGGGCCTACAGAAGCCTTTGGGATCTCTCTTGCATTTTTCTCGCTAATATTTTAGAATAAACTTTACTACCCACGCTAATCAAACTGAAAGCCCTGTAGCTTGCGCAGTCTAGTGGGAATCCACTTCTTTGCAGAAAGCTTATTTTTATTTGATTAGTTTCTTAGTTCTACACTCCAGACGTCTCTCATTATAAGGTTTTCTTGGTAGACATTATTTTTTTCAATTTGTAATTTTTTTTTCCGGTTCTGATTCTTGAATAGTGAACACAATTTTTCGTATTACCCATTCACGTTTGATGTTTATTTTTTTACGGGTTGGACAGTTTAATTTCTGAAAGATCAGTTCGAATATATGAATCATCTTTGGGGATACCAACTACTTGGTAGCCATAGCATTCATAGTCGTCTTACAATATTGTCGACATTTTTAAGAGTATATTTTTCCACGACCGTTAGTTTATGGATAATTTATATCAATAAAAAGAGAAAATGGAAAACAAGTGATGGATGCTCCTTCGTTTTACCGGGTAGACTACTTCTAATTAACAAATTAGAAAGACCGATAACAATATAACCCTGAAGGTAAGAAGAACAAGGCATAGGAGTTTTAGCTAGCCGAGTTGAGATAATTTTCAAATGCAGCTTATTTAAAAGTTTTTTCAAATGCAGATTTAACCTGTCCCCAACACCGGGAGGGGGGGGGGGTGTGTTACTCGTAGCTTATATTATTTAGTTACTTACATATTATTTCTAAGACATTAAACACTTCAGGATCCAGTTTCATATAAATCAATAGAACGGATTCATCAAACTGAATAGCTTTTGCCAAGGCACATTTCCATATCTCCCATAGTTCAAAATGAGCTCTTCATTAATTTTATGAGTATAGCATAACTTTAATAATTTGAATGGTCTGTTATGGTTTCTTCTAGGTTTTCCATGAGCCTAGTTTTGACAGTTATCTGCGGAAGTATAATATATACTAGTTTTATTTTGATGATCAGTGAGTCAGTGAGTGTCAAATTAGCACAACTTTGTTTTTGCGTAACTTAGGAAATAAATAAGCTACAAACATGAAAATTTGTGGTTTTAATGTGTGGTTATAGCAATAATTTTAGCATTCTAAGCCTATTCATAGGACCTCAATTAAATACACCGAAATGTTTCTAGAAAAGGATAGTACGGTAGTGTTTGTTTCGTTTGCTTGATTTCAACCAGATTCTAAGTAGAAAGCATACAATCTGAGGGCGTAATGCCCTGTCTATAGATTCTTTTATATATTTCTATATGTACAGGATCGACTTATATTTGTTTATATGTTTAATAACACTTGTCACCATGAAAATTGCCTTTTACGTGAAACTGCACTATATCCTTAGTATTTGACCCCATTTATCTAAATATAGAACTTAAAATTAAAAGTTATCTCTTATTAATAATTTATGCCATATTTAATATAATATAATAGAGGCCGGTCGTGGCGCAGCGGCACGAGGTGTGACTGCAAAACCGACTGGTTGTGGGTTCGATCCCCACTCGAGGAGATGAAATATTTACTTAAATTTATATTTCCATTTCTTCGCTCTGGTGTCGAGGTTAAGCGCGGCGTTGAGTTCTGCCCCTCAACACGCAATGCCTCCAGAATTCGGCAGAAAGTGGGGAACGGAGTGTCTTAACACTAGGTTCCCTCTGCCTACCCTGCTGTGTGCGGGATACAGCGTGAAGCTGATTTAATTTAATTTTTTAATATAATACCACTTAACTTGGTGGATCTCACTCTATATTATGAGATTTGAAATCATTTACTGACTGACGCGCCTAAATTTTCGACAGGTTTGTGATGCAAAAACTACAATTTTAATAATGTCACGTAACTGTTAAATAGTGCGGACAATTTTTGTTACATATGTGGTAAAGTGAATTTAAGTAGTCACAGATGCCCAATAATCCAATGTTTAGAATCTGCTTACTTTCATTATTTTTGAATTAAAATTTAAAGCCAAGATAAATCTTGGGTACCACATTTTAGTTGTAGTACCTCCATTGTATATAAATTAGGATTAATGAAAAACTTTGTTAAGGCTCTCAACAATGATGAACCGGCCTCCAAATATTTGCAACGTAAATTTTCACATCTAAGCGACACCAAAATAAAAGATGGGATTTTCGTCGGATGTCGGGTCCTTACTTCACTCAAATTTGAGAGTGATGTAAGGACCAAAACTTTGATTCAATTTAACACAGCATCGAAAAATAGGCATGGGAATTATTTAAAACTAAATGTTCTATAAAAGTATTGGCTGCAATAAGTCTCAAAAAATTCATTTTTTCCACTCTTATCTTGATTTTTTTCTTCTTAATTGCGGTGATAGTGGTAATGAACATGGTGAACGATTTCACCCAGACATCGACAATGGAAAAGAGATATAGCGGCCGATGGAATACGTCAATGTTAGCAAACTACTGCTGGAACTAGACTAAAGACACTCTTGAAACTGATTTCAAAAAACAAACAAAAAAAAGAGAAATTCTTGACTAAATAATGTGAAATACTTCGGAAATGTTTAAAAATATTCAAATTCATGTAAAAAGTATAACAAAATAATGAACATATCTATGAAATTTTACTCTTAAGTCTTATTTTTTCATACTAGCAATATTTTTTAAATAGGAGCCAACTTTAAAATTTAGTTTATATTTTCGTATTCAGTGATCCCAAATAAGTAAAATAATTAAATCAGCTTCACGCTGTATCCCGCACACAGCAGGGTAGGCAGAGGGAACCTAGTGTTAAGACACTCCGTTCCCCACTTTCTGCCGAATTCTGGAGGCATTGCGTGTTGAGTGGCAGAACTCAACGCCGCGCTTAACCTCGACACCAGAGCGAAGAAATGGAAATATAAATTTAAGTAAATATTTCATCTCCTCGAGTGGGGATCGAACCCACAACCAGTCGATTTTGCAGTCACACCTCGTGCCGCTGCGCCACGACCGGCCTCAGTAATAATAAAGCATTTATTTTAAAGGCAAACAAAAAAATCATTTTTGTAAATCAGAGTAATTGGTAATCGAGTAAATAGAAACATAAAAAGTAACAATGCATCGTTTTTTTATTTGCAGATAATAATATATTGGTTAAGTAACATAAACCAGTAGCATAGCCGTGTCGTCATAGTTTTCATCGGTTGGAATTTATTTTAAATCTCATTTTGAGCTTATTATATATTTAAAAAAATAACATTCTCCGTTATCTATTATATTATCATATTTTTTTTTGTATTTTTTTTTTGTGTTTTTTTAAACACTTTTATTGCAATAAATAAAGCATATTCGTTGTTTTCCGTTGTTCGTAATCTGTCTACGGCAGCGCTCTAGGCTGTAGCTGCTGGTGCCGCAGAATTAGTAGTGTTGTTCGTGCCCGTTGAAACATTGTCGTCTGGCTCCCTTATTTGAAGCCATGGCATTCTTCGTTGTAGTTCTTGCCTGTAACAGCAAACATGATGCATAAATAACATATCAAGAAGATATATTTCTTTTCTATCCAAAATTCATATTAAATAATAAATAACGTTTATAGTTAAGTTCTTTACGTATAATATTTATAGTACCTAAAGTATAATATTTTCTTAATATTTTTGTTATAAAAATGATATGTATTTCACCTGTACTTTGGATGGCTAATTGCGTACACCCAAGGATCGATGCACGCTACACCCTTGCAAGCGATCGCAGGGATCATGGTTACCTGTAAGAGGGCGTATGTACGTGTTATGTTAGATACATAACACGTACATACATGATAGAAAATTCGGAAGGTGATTGTGGATTCCTAATGCTGAAAAAACCAAACTAAACATATGGTACATTTTGAACAGCCTTGCATGTTATATGTATGGGTAATTGAAAATAAAATATCTTAATTGAGGTTAGTCGTGGTGCAGAGGCACAAAGTGTGACTGCAAAAATGACTGGTTGTAGGTTTCATCCCCACTTGAGAACTTGGAATATTTATTTAAATTTATATTTTCATTTCTTCGCCCTGGTGTCGAGGCAAAGCGCGGCGTTAAGTTCCCCCACTCAACACGCAATGCCTCTAGACTTCGGCGGAAAGTGGAGAATGGAGTGTCTTAACACTAGGTTCCCTCTGCTTACCCTGCTGTGTGCGGCAGCGTGAAGCTGATGTCTTTATTTATAAAGATTATAGTGAGATATACTTACACCAGGCGATAATAGCTGCTGATCACCGAAAGCGCCTATCAGCGACATAATGCCGTAGGGAGTCCAAGACGCAACATAAAGGAAGCACACAGTGAGCGCTGCCTTGGCTATTCGAATCTCCGCCGACTCTGCTGATGCATTCTGATTTGATCGTAGTGACTCTACGTTCATCTTTTTCGCTTGTTCTCTTTAGAAAATTAATATAAAAATATAAATATTACGTTACATTTATTAATCTATTTACGCTGTGACTGATATTTTTTTTATGTTTTTTTTATTTTTTTTATCTGCACATAAGATATGCGAGGTTCTTGCTTTAATATATCCTATTCAATGGATTTACAAGAATAATATATTTACCTTAGAGCGGCTTCATGAGCAAAAACTTGTTTTACGATTCCACTATAGTAGTACATGATTAATATCAGAGGAATCGCATAGGTAAATATGAAAATACAGCCTGTGAACAGTTTTGTATCGAAAGTATTCGTAAGATAGTCAAAAGAACAAGCTGTTAGGTAGCCCTCTGAAATAACAAAAACACAAAGAATAAATTAAAAACACATTGATCTAGATACTTGATAGTGAATGTATTTTTTTGTCTTAGTAACTTTTTGTGTGGGAATAAAATAAAATATTACCAGGTACAAATCGGCCCCATATTCTAAAAAGTGGTAACAAAGACCATGGCGTAGTGTAGATCCACACAAAGGCTATCAACAAAAGTGCTTTACCGCGTGATAATCTTCCGTCGAGAGGTCGAGTGATCGTAGAGTGTCTTAGAAAATAAAAAAAAAAACAAATTTAGCACTAACAAATTAATATTATAGAATAAGTACACGTATATATATGTATAAGTTACAAAAAATATTTTTGTAATACATAAAATTTCGTCTATTTGTCTGTTTGTCGGTTTGCTGCTCGTTAGGGCTTGCTAATCTCAGAAACGGCTTAACCGTTTTAAATTGCACTTTTTACTATTGTACATGTATGTTTGTTTGATTTCTCTATTACATACCTATCGTAAGCGATGCAAAGATTCGTCATCGCTGCTCCAATTCCACTGTATGAACCTACGAGAGCGAAAATCTGACAACCTAGAGAACCGATAGCAAAACCACGCATAGCGCTATTATAAATAAAAATTGGTGCTTTGGCCATCATGATAAAATCAAAAATTGCTAGATTTAGAATCAGCAAATTGCTCGACGTCCTTAGGCTTTTAGTCCTGTTAAAGAAATAAGGTAATCATTAAAAAAAATCTAATAAATGGTAGTTTAAATACTAAAATTAAACTTTTCATTTATGAAACACACATATATTTATAAATCATTTATACTAACGTGGCAAATATGTAAATTACTAGGCCATTCCCGATCAGTGCAGCAGCAGTGAAAAAGCAGTACATCAACGCGAGTGCAGTGTGAGCACTTGCAGGCGGCGCAGGGTACGAGAGCCAATGTTCAGGTATGAATTCCAATTCAGCGCTACTCAGACCGTCGACCAGCATTTTGACACCATCGCCAGATCTGATATAGATGAGGACATGCAAATAGTTTTTGAAATTAAATAATTTGTATGTAATATGTGTAAAAAGAACAGTTTACAGATGAATATTATTATTTTATGTCCTCATACCTGAGTGGCGCAAAGTACGCGCCATATACATTGGAATTTTGCGTTTCATTTTCCATTTTGAGTACTGGTCATTCAGTGAGCAGTCCTCGGTAGCGTGTGTGGCCCATGCAACTGACTGACTGCTGTCTTGCGGTCACCATCTCAGCATTTTATACGTTTTTCACGCTAATGAGATTCCCGGGATTATCTTTATCCACATGACCGTGATAGGATTAGTCCTGATTTCACTGACATGGATCTATAGTGATTTGCGCAGCCTAAGCAAAGATGGTTACATAGGTGTAAGAATTATAAGAAACCTTACAAATAATAAATACATTTTCTTTTATTGGTTTCAAATAACTTAATAAACTAATTATTTTTCGCATTACGTCTTTATTTGAAAATTAAAATCATTATTTGAATATTAAGTTATAAGGAATGACTATCATGCAAGCAAATATCAGCAAATGGTACTTTAAATTAAGAAATTTTGTTTTTAATAAAATATGAAACGTCTTTATCACTTTCTTTTATAGTGTGCTTACTTAACTTTACTGTACAGTACAGAGCAACAAAGTAGTAGCTATTAGCTACTACTTTATTACTTTGTACTGTATAGCTTTTATACTCAGCTTCACGGCTCATACCGTATAAGTATATACGGTGTACGTAGCAATGTAGACACAGACGTTTACGTCAAGACAAGTGTCTCGTCCTTTCGCCCGAAATTAAGACATTGTGTTGTGGAAATCAACATTTCACTTTGTTTTACTAGCGTGAAGAAATAAAAACAAATAATTTCTGCGAGTGAGAATCGAACTCACCACCATTACGTTTACATCCCGACGTTATCCGTGTCACGCCCACGACGGCAAAGCATACATTTTTTTTTGTTTTTCAAACTTGTGAATATTACCAAATACTAAAATATTACACTGTAAATGAAAATAATAATCAAATCATCGTCAACAAATTTAATAGACATCACAACAACCATTTGGATCGAGTATCTACTTACGCAAAGTTACATTTGACATTTTTACAATAACCCGTCAATATATTTTTTTTAAGAATATATATAATTATTTATGAGTTGGTGATTCAGTCAGACGAAGATGATGAAAAGTTTAAAGTTCATACATTGAATACAGAATTTTCATATAATATTTATCTTTTAAATTTACTTGCCATCGCTTGGCTTTAAGGACTATTCAGTTGATAATAAGTTACGGTTTTAGGCAGTTTCTTAATTAATATAAGATCAGGTTTATTATTTATATCAAAAACGAAATGTATATTATTAAAAGAAACAAAAACGAAGGCAAATTAAAGTGCGAAATGTAGAAAAAAATCGAAAACAAACTTTTCATATTTTAAGACATTTTTCTATAATAAGTTACTAAATATATTCATTGTAGTTCTAATTATTAAATATGCATAAGAAAAAGACAGTGTAAAAGGTTAATGAATAAAAAGGTATATTATTTTTAAAATTAGAACATCAAAATTATTTTGTAAAAGGTTTCCTTTTAAAAATGTGTACATTTTATAAAGTTGTGACACATATTGAACTTATAAAAGTTTCCTAAATTAAGAACTTTCTATTTAAGGAAATATATTAGTGCAATAATTTAATGGACAAGATCTGCCGCCTTTATAAGCGGCATACACGTTATACAAATATACATATATAGACGTATAATAAAAATAATTGAATTATTTCAATAATAATTATTACTTATTACCTTCCAATTTTACTATAATACATCTACTTCACACTCCATAATTAGTTAGAATAGTCTTTATTGTTTATTTTATCATAGAAATATCTGGTTTTATTTTTTATAAAATTCGCTTTTATCAGTCTTTTATCTTAAAGGGGTCGTAGAGATCTAAGAGAGAAATGTTAATTGATGGAGTCTAATCAATCATTGCTAAACACAAATCTACACTGAACCATAGTGTTAGGTAGATATTTTAACACGGGCTATCCTTTCTATTGCTTTTTAATTCTTTACGCATCGATATTTCTGCATTACTATAAAACAATAGTAATCATTTCAGTACCAATAAATAGTACTGTTTCGTTATAAAATATGCACAAATACAATTTATAAAGTACAACTGTAAACTTGTAAAATTTTTACAAACATCAAAGCCAGGATTAGTTATTTATTCTTTCATCTGGCGGTTCTTCTTCTTCATTTTCCGATTGCTCTATGAGAAGATTGTTTTGATTGTTGAAATCTTCTATTTTAGAAGGGGATGTAGGGGGAGATATCACAATTGCGGGGGACTGTGGGGGCAAACAGTGTAGGGGTGGTGCACTTCGCGCACGCGCCTCATGTTCTACAGTTAAAAGAGCCATTTCTACTACATCCTTATTCTGCATTTCTTCGTTGTTGCTGAAAGTTTACTGTACGTTAGTATTTAATTTATTTAAAAAAGTAAATTAATATTTAATTTTTCAGTTATAAAGAATACAATTACTTTAATGGTGATTCTATAACGTTGCATATATTTGTAGAGCCTTCATCTGGTGGTGCTGTGGAAATGTGAAAAGAATCTTAAATTATTATTTATTTATACATTATTAGTATATTAGTATATTATTAGTTATTATTTAGCATATTATTAAATATATATTATTTAAATTTGACCCCATCGTGGCATACTTATAGAATACTAGTAAGGTAAAAAAATATACATAAAATTAATAATTAAAATTAATATGAGGCCGTCGTGGCGCAGGGGCACAAGAATTTGACTGTGCCGCGATGGCTGTGCGTTCAATCTCTACTCGAACAAATTATTATTTATTAATATTTTTATTTTCTTCGCTTTGGAACCAAGGCAAACGTGCGGCGTTGAGTTGTGCCACCCAGCACGTGCGTGCCTGTAAAAAATCGGTGGAAAGTGGAGAACGGAATGTCTTAACACTAGGTTCCCCCTGTCTACCCTGCTGTGTGCAGGATGTAGCTTGAAGCTGAAAAAAAAAGAAAAACCAATTGGCATTTCCGCCGTCTACTAATACAGAGCACATCGTTGAGCTTTGACTTGTAGAGTCAAAACGCTATGCATTTAAAAAAAGCTTAAAGTGGAGACGGGTGCCCGAGTTTTAGGGCACAGGTTTTGTGGGAGTTCTTTGAAGATCAGAAATAACGTCATTAACTTACGATGCAAATCTTCAACGAGCCTCTGCTGGCGGGCGAGCGGGCGGCGACGCATGTTGTCGCGCACCCGTAGCGTGACGCCCGCACAAGCGCCGCTGCCGTGGAGGTCTAAAGCTAGTGAGGACTGTGACCCGCACTCAGATTCCGCGGCACTTGCACTGGATGTACATAAGTTATTAAAAAACGGGTAAAATATTGCAAACCCATACCTAAAAAAAATCTAAATTGCTCAATAGTTTAGACGTAGGAATATTATTTTAATTTTATCTGGGGGCACGGCAGTGCCCCCGCCAAGTCGAGCATAAAAAAGCGGCACGGCCGTACCATCCTTTTCTCGAAGCAATTCAGGCCATTTTCGACCCCCCTATAATTTCGTTGTGGATAAAACAAGAAACCTGAATTTTCAGTAACTAATCAGGCATTATATAAACACGGTATATTTAAAATTTCAGTCAATTTGAACCAGTAGTTTAAGAATGACAACTTGTTAAAGTTTCTAAATTTTGTCACTCACTGACTGACTCACCGATCATCAAAAGTCCAAGGCACTTCTAGCAGACATAGAAGCTTCAAATTTAGAATACAAATAGAGTTTAGTGTCTTAATCATGGGAAAACCTAAATATTTTGTAATTTCGGTCCAGTTTTCCAAATACACCAACTGCATGAATAACTTTGTAATCCCATATAAATGTATAGGATTACAAGGTTACATTTGCAGTTAATGAATCATTATTACTGTATAATAGAAAATAATAAGTGTAGATAGGTACCAAAAAGTAGGACTCTACAAAAAGAAGTGAGATGCCATCAAAAACATCCTGTAAAAAAACCCAAGTCTCGCAGCTCAGTCTTTCTACCGTAAAAAGTTGTGAGATCCATGTAATACCAAGTCGGTTAATCTATTTAGTCTCTACTTAAAGGACCTTCTGTCTTAAGTTATTACATAAGTTATTATCATGCCAATATTAAAAATATTTTACGTTTTAAACAAATAGATCGACTTGGACATAGCATGATTTGATTATTAGTATGTATCACACTACACAGCACGACGGGCCAGCAACCGAATTCGAGTCGATTTATTTAAATCGACTTGGACATCGCATGAAAACACAACCTATCGAAAGACATAATAGACATCATATTCGGAAGGACTCTGGTGAGGAATTCGGTTGCTGGCCCGTCGTGCTGTGTAGTGTGATACATACTAATAATCAAATCATGCTATGTCCAAGTCGATCTATTTGTTCAAAACGTAAAATATTTTTAATATTGGCATGATAATAACTTATATAATAATTTAAGACAGAAGGTCCTTTAAGTAGAGACTAAATAGATTAACCGGCTTGGTATTACATGGATCTCACAACTTTTTACGGTAGAAAGACAGAGCTACGAGACTTGGATTTTTTTACAGGATGTTTTTGATGGCATCATTTTTTTCTATATTGTATACCGTGTAACGCAGTTACGAATAGTACTAAACGTTGCCTATCTGTCACTTTTTATTCTCAAAAAACATAGTAGATCGAGAAAGGGATATCTCTCGTTCTATTTTACGTAATTGCCTATTTTCTCTAATAAACCTAAACAAGGTTGAACTTCACCTACCTACGACTCGATTTCGTGAATGAGGCGTGTGCGGCGTTGTCGCTGTGATAGGTTAGTGTGTGTTATTCTTAACAAATGGCGTTTTATTTTACACCTATAACTTCATTATTTATTTTGTTTGAAAAAAAACACTTTTTCATTTTTAGCAACATGTCTTTCGTATTAATTGTATTACGATTTTATAGAGTAGTTAAAACTGTGCTTTTATTTGAAGTGGTGATGACAAAAATATTTTGTATTTTGATTGAGTTATTAATTAAGAATTAACATACATCATGTATAATAATATTGTATATTTAAATTTTTAGAAAGTTTCGTAGCTTAGCTGAAGTTTAATACAAGTTTTATTTAAAGATAAATAAGGTGAGTAAGCAGCAAAAAAGAGCAATATCTCTTCCTATAGATTAATATCTTGTGGGATCATGTAAAATGATATGCGAACACTGAAAGCAAGCATAATGTTTCAATTTTGAATATTTCTGAGGTTTGATGTGATTACAATACCTTACGGCTGAGTGAGGGGGCTCGTCTACGGAGAGGGCGTAGCGGCGTAGCGGGCGGCGTAGCGCAGATACTGGCAGCGTAGCACGACCGCTGGCGCTACGCAAGTCCGGAGCGGAGCCAAAGCGCGCGCGTTCTTTTGTTTTCTCACCGCCGCCGGCTCTGTACATACACTCACTGTCCTATGCACGCCTTCCATTGCACCGTACCGGTACGGGCAATCCGGTAAGATTATAAAGATGGAGTAGTATGTACTAGTACGTGTGCTACTAGCGAATTTACTTAGGAACATGTCATTAAACGTTACTAGTTTGCTCAATTCTAAGGAATAACAGCAGTAATGAGTTTACGTCTACATAATAATATATTCATCTACTTTGACATGAATTAATCAGGAGATGCATTTATAAAAATATACCTTTATTTATATGCTGTGCAAAGCAATGTTTTTTTATACATATATAACATTATATAGGAATATATTTGGGGATATCACTTTACATGTAAATTATATTTACATCCATAATTTTATCATGAAAAAGACATCAACGCGTTCATATTTTGTATAATAATTAAAAACACTGGGTCAATACAAAAAAGAATGATGTGCAAAAAAGCTGTTGCGAAATGCAAATACTGTTTGCTATTAATTGCAGCTATATGAAATACCTGTGACAAGCGTGGGGAGGTCTAATTCGATGTGGCGGCGCGAGCGGCAGTGCGTGTGGCAGCGGCAATACGTGAGGTAAGCGGTACACGCCCAGCTGGTCCAGGCGAGCTGGCGCGGCGCACGGACCTCTGCGCGGGAGCGGCCGCGGGATCGTTTGTGGCCGAGCTGGTGTTACCTTCGCAGCACTGTCCCGAGCTTCAAAGGTCATCACGCACGCAGCTACCACAATAAAACCTGTTTACATAATAAAAACGTATTGATTGGTTTTAGTGTGTTTTAGTGTATTTCAGCACATATTTTCTGAATATATTGCTAAATGTTAATATTATCATATTATTTTATCTCTGACATAAATAAAAATGAAAAAAATAAGTATATAAGTTACCTCCAAAACCCATAACAATAGGGCCAGCGTATGATAAGTTGTTGAGATGAAAGCCTCGAGCCTCGTCCTTTACCGATATTGTTGAGTTACCGCGCACCTCTTCTGCCACTGACAATGTATCCGCGTAATAACCTGAAGTTGTTAATTATACTCTCGTAACTTTGTTTCGTATCAAAGGATCGTTGATACACAGAGACATATTGAATACTTTGTTTAAAGCTTTCAAGTGACAATTTAACATTGTGCGTATATGAGTGCTTGTTGTCTTTGTCATTCAGTTTTTAATATAGGCATTACGTAACGCGCTACATTTATCGAAGTATTGTTTTAGCGTGGAGTATAAATTTTTTTAACTGCAAATGTTGTTATATTTTATTTATTATTGATACGTATAAGTTGCTTGAGTGATGTCTTTCACGGTATATTTTATTTATTTGAATAATTATAATAATAAAATTAAAATTTAATTAAATCAGCTTCACACTGTAGGCAGAGGGAACCTAGTGTTAAGACACTCCGTTCTCCACTTTCTGCCGAATTTATCTTTATACTAAAAGCATTAGTTTTATTTGCTACATGCTGAATTACGCATAGGGTAGGTAAAGGGACCCTGGTAATCTAGGGTTAAGACAGTCCGTTCTAGATTAGGGCACCACTTCTGCTCACCACTTTCCGCCGAATTATTGAGGTATTTCGTGCACTTTGCTTTGCTACCAGACCGAGAAAATGAACATCTTAAATATTTCATTTTCACACGAAGGAGTAAGATAGAACCCACAACCGTCGTATCGCACGCCTGAGCCCATGCGGTTATTCGACGGACGGATAATGTTTCTTTTTTATTTATTAAACTACATGAATTTATTGTGTTGTAATAAAGCAAATTTATTTTGTGGTTGCTACAAATTACAATTGAATAATTTTGGTCCGCACACTGAGATATTAATATTCCCACATACAGTACAGTGCGGTGGGAAATTTACTATGTAAATACCAGCGCGCCCGAGTTCAATATTGAAAATTCTTTAATATAAACTCTACTTTTTATTTGTGTTTATCACCATTTTCAAGTCTATTTTGTTTATTTTGTAAAAGCGTATTCAAAACTATATAAATGTTACTTTATGTCGTAAAATGTATATTTGTTTTCTATATTATTATTATGTGGCCGTTGTGGTGCAGTATAATGTCACGATTTGACACCAGGTTCCCTCTGCTTACTCTGCTATATGTGCAGCCTGTTGTATACAGCGTAATTCTAAAAAAATACATTCACTAAAAAGTACTTTTAACTGTGGAAAACGCCTTCAATATGTTAAAAGTTAAAATTATATCAACTTCACGCTGTATCTCGTACACAGCAGCTGTGGCAGAGGGAAACTAGTGTTAATTCAGTTCCCCACTTTCCACCGAATTCTGGAGGCATTGGAAGTAAACGCCGCGCTTTGTCTCACCACCAGAGATAAAGAATGAAATTATATAATTATATTAATGAAACGCTTGTACGGGAGGATTTTAAGAGGTGCAGGTTCAAATCTCGCAAAGTTTATATGTTTTACAAAAAAGTACGTATACGTATATATCGAGTTTATACGAGAGAACCATATTTTAAATCCTTCAGAACCTAAAATCGGTTCGTAAATTAAAATTCCTTACATTAAAAGAATTAACTTAATTTTTTTTCAGCTTCACGCTGCATTCCGCAACTAATATCAAGACACTGACCGACTGAAGATCGATCTCAATGATCTGTGCAGGGCTTGGCACATTGGCTTTGCGTAGAGATGTCTCCACGCTGTGGGTTAACTATCGCATTTATAATGGGAAGTGTTCTGGAGAACTGTTTCACCTGTTACCTGCCGCCAAAGTTTCTAACCGCACAGTACGTTACAAACTCAAGTACCGTCCACACCATCTGGATACGTGTCACTCCACTACTATGCGGTTTTGTAGGAACTTCCTTCCATATGCCAACTATGGAATCCCCTACCTGCGGCATTGTTTCCAGGTCGATATGACCTGGGTGCCGTCAAAAAACGCCTCTATCTCCACTTTAAACTTTACCATCAGATGACCCTTGTCGCGTTCGCTCGTTTGCCTTGTCTTTTTCAATAAAAAAAAAACCCACAACCACCAGTCATATCGACCTCCACGTGAACTGCACTATTTATTCATTCATTTAGTCATAGCTGGTACTGAACATAAGTCATGTTCAATATATAAAACTAGTAGGTTAAGTAAAATTTAAATCTAATTTCTGCAGAATTGCTCAAACTTTTATATTTTAATCGACGAAGCTTACAACCATACATTTTTCTTAATATTGAAATTGACTTCCATTTTTACATTATTTGTTCCTCATGATGATGTATTAAAATCAACAAAGGTAGTTAAGTATTTTAATGTAAAAAAAAAATAATTTCATAGAGTATAACATATCAAAACTGAGGAATGAGGTTTACGTTCAGACAAGCCACGATGGAATGCAGCGGATGTAGCGACCGGATATGTCATACACCCACACTAGAACAGAACACAGGAAATATCTTAACGTTTGCGTTTCACTCGCCAACAAACAAATGTTTACATTTACGTTATATTGGTTATTGGCTCTGGCTGTGACTCTTTAAACTATATCATAATGGTTTAAAGTAGGTATATACAACTAACTATGTCGAGGCTAAAAATAGGTCAATTTATTTAAATCTGAGTAATGGGAAATGACAATATTATAGTGGTTTAATGTTCACAAACAGTTCTTAAACTAATATAGGTAGTTAAAGTAATTGTTTGTTATTGTAATCTTAATTAAGAAATTCGAAGATATTGCAATTTAAATAAATTAATCAAATAGACATAGATATAGGCCAGTCGTGGCGCAGCGGCTCGAGGTGTGACTGTAGAACCGACTGGTTGTGGGTTCGATCCCCACTCGAGGAGAAGAAATATTTACTTAAATTGATATTTCCATTTCTTCGCTCTGGTGTCGAGGTTAAGCGCGGCGTTGAGTTCTGCCACTCAACACGCAATGCCTCCGGAATTCGGCAGAAAGTGGGAAACGGAGTGTCTTAACACTAGGTTCCCTCTGCCTACCCTGCTGTGTGCGGGATACAGCGGGAAGTTAAAAAAAAATAGACGTTGTCTGTCTAATAAATGCAATAAGGTAAAATGTATATTTACTCGTAAGGATTATTTATTATAGTTACGTCGCTACTGTCTGCCCGTACGTCCATATGTCATTGCTAATTTATTCCGAAATTTTTAGGACTACAGTGAAATAGTTACAAAATGGAGTTGAAACTTGGTAAGCAGATGTATTGTGTGAACTGTTTATCAAAAACCACATATATATATATATATATATATATATATATATATATATATATATCAATTGTCACATTTATCCAAACACAATAAAAAAAGCATTTATTGCTGGCAAAAAAAGATAGTGGTATTTTTGTTAACCGGTACAATTAGTGATTAACTTAGTTACTCAAAAAAATATTAGTACAACGGCCAGTTTACAACATAAATATTGTTAGCAAATATCACTAGAATTTTCGGGCAAAGACAATTTTTTATATTTTTTTTTTTAAAAAAAATATAATATTTAGTATACAGATACAGAGGAATACAGAGACACACTCGGTCGACGGCTCAAGACTGGTCTATGGATAGCGGTACCTTACTACCTAAGCTGCACTTGGGTGGTCTTTAATATATATTTTAGAGGTTGTAGAAGAAATACAAACTTCTTTACTGCAGAAAAATATTGTCCTTCTGATAGTCTTATAAAATTTTCAGGGATTATTTTACACAAATACCAATAGTTTTCAAAAAACAAAATCAACAATATTTTTTTTCCACTACAGTTTCTGAAACTTTTGTTATTTTTTTAAATACGATTTTTAGTTTAATATTATTTTCAAGATTAGACTGATCATTTTAAATTGTTGTATAATACAAAAGGTCCATTATTAATCTATATTGACCAAAGAAAACTGGACAAGCGCGAGTCTGGCTCGACCACCAAGGGTTCATTCAATTAGTACAATAAACAATTATAAAATATGTATTGGAATATGGACACCAAGTCCTTTCATTTGATACGTCACTTGAACTAGCTTTATAACTTTAATATGAAATTGTACCCCCCTTTTAAGATTTAATTTTTTTTTAGGATTTAACCACAAATATGTAGTTTTCATGATTTTTCCTGAACCAGTACTACCTGTGAATGCTAACTGCCAAGTTTTAAAATTGTAGGTTAACCGGAAGTACCCTATTAATTTTGATTTCAAACTTCATAGTGTCGAAATAAGCGTTTTTTACAATATAAACGGCCAAATATACTTTTTAGGTTAATGTAGAAATACGATTTTTTCAAGAAATTAAAAGACTGTAGATTTGAGTATATGGGTTAAATTTCAACTCGATATCTGCAAGCGTTCCTGAGATAAAGGCTCTTGACAGACAGACAAAAATAGACGGACAGCAAAGTGATCTTATAAAAGTTCCTTTTTTCCTTAAAAGTACAGAATTCTAAAACTCTACGAGCGCAGAACAGTGGAGCTGCATTAGCCAATTTTTTCAGGAATCCGAAATCACAAATTTCCTAATATTCTCTGAACCACTGAAACATGGACTCTGAAATGGATAGATACTGAGGACCCCTATCCATAGAGCCTGTATATTCTATTTCTATTTAAAAAATTATATCAGTTTTTTATAATTGTTTGTCTATAGTTTGTTAAGATGAATCTATGCGAAATTTTAAAACGTCGCGACGTTTTAAAACCGACGCGTCGGTCAATTTATCTTAAGATTTACAGAAAGGTACATCTATACGGACTTGATACAATAATATTCGTATCATAAACAAAGGTTAAAGTTGCTTTTTTTACCTATTGGCAATAGATAATTTGCTAGCTCCTTGGAACAGACAATACTAAATGTTCTTAATGTATCATCGCTAGCTGTAGATTCGACTGTATCTACCAAAATTTATGTAAAATAACAATCACTATTCCAAAACTATATATAGTTATTTATTTTTACCTATAACAGCCATGGCAGCCCCAAGGAGCATCAACAACAGTCCAGCGCTGAGTGCTCGGCACGCGTGCCACAAGCACTGTGAGCTCATTTTACCTCGCACCACCTGAAAGTAGGAAGTATATAGAATGTGAAACTACCGGAAAGTAAGAAAATAAGAAGTCATTGTCGACATTGGCCGCACTAATTTAGAGTGCATGAAGATTTAAAATTTTGAATCATATTTTATCAATGAAAAATAAAAAATGTGGATATTAATTAATATTAGGGTTTTATAATTGTATGCGTAGAATCTTAACGAGAGTTTTATACCACTACTACATTCCACTTCACATTTATTAAATTAATAAATATATTTTTAACGTGTAAGCTGAATCTCTTCGGAACTTTTTATAGGGCACCCACTTGTGTTGAGTGGCGAAATGGCGTGTCTATCAATATCTACTAAAAGACTACTTCGGTAAAAAGTTTAATTGGATGCTAGTGATGGAGCTCAATATGGATTATTACTTAAAATTTAATTTTTTCTCATGAGATTTAAATACAGTAAAGCTTCATGAAGTTTTATTTTCAGATTGATAGATATATTTCATCTTTTTATGTACTGTATATATATTTTTATTTGCATTAATAAAAATAGAATTAAAATGAACATTGGATTGTGTTTCTAAGGCGATTATTTTTTTAATGTCGGCTACGTGCATTTACACTAACTTACAGTAGGTACTGTTACTACGCAGTTATTCCTATTACCATTTTGTGTCCTCCGTGTACTTATACTGTGTTCAAGCGTAAGAAATGTTGCAATAATATAATATTTTTGTCCTATGGAAATTGCTACGTTAAGTGCGTATAAATACTCTTTACATTTCGACAATATATAATATATATATATATATATATATATATATATATATATACACATAAGTTGATGTGGTCGTTGTAGTTTTATGTATGAAAGTTTGGCAAAGCAAACAGTAATATTCTTTATAAGCACTTTTTCAAGCTAACCCTTAACATGAGCAAGCATCTCAAGTATTACTGTAAACAACGAGCTTCATCTATGAATTTTAAAAATTTTAGCTTTTCACCTCTTTGTTTAAAAGATATCATTCAGACAGCGACGCGACGCAAACATAAAGAATTCAGAATGCCATGCACTTCATATTTGAATGGGGTCTATTGTACGCTAGTTTGTTCACGTAAAACGTTTTATACAAGACTGCACTCGGGTTTAGTAGTCTTACATCCTGCTTGAAGCAAACTGCCTAGAGTCATATTCTATTATTCGGGTGGAATCGTATATAGTTAGTATAAAAATGATATTCTTTTTTAATTTGTTTTGCTATTGGAATTAACAACAATAAATATAAATTTATATAACATGACTGTAACGTTATTACAATGAAGTGACTTCAACTAAAGTTTTGTGCGTTCGATTTGTTGCTTATTGGCACAATATAAATATTACTAACTCTTCATTTCCAATCGCCCGTTACTTACGAGGATGATCATAGTTTTAATATATTCATGCGTGCGCAACAAGTCTTGAGCCAACTGTTGAATCTTCTGTGACCAGTGATCACATTCATAATATCATAATTTGTTGTTTAAACAAATATCGCTTTTTGTATTGGCACTGTTAAAGTCACAGAAATTGGGAGAAATCATTGAGTTATGACTATAAAGGTATATATATGTATATGTATATATGACTGGAAAGTTGTTATTGTACCTGGACATTCCAGGTGGCCCCCGAGGCGGGGTGGGCGCGCCGCAAGGGCCCCGTGACACTCCGCGCGCGCCTCATGCCGACTGCCGCGCGATGACTGTCAGCTAGCGAGTCCACTGCGCACGCATCCAGCCTCCTTGCTCCAGCCGGCCCAATTCAACAAACAAAATCGAACTCGATTGTACAATCGTTGAACCTTAGCTAGGACATATCACGTCATGTAAATTGTTCACAAAATCTACTGTCTGTAATTAAAATATAATGGCTGGTCACTGTATGTTGTGTTTTGTTATCTTCGATAAAAGTACAGTTTTTGCTATATCCACACGTTTCCTTTTATATCGAAATATTGACAATAATTATTAGACAAGATTTATTTAAATTTAGCTGTTTATTATATTTATAATAGCAAAGAAATGACGAGATTTTATTTATATCTATGTATGGTATGCTTAACGTGACCATTCTTTGTTCGGCTCAAAACGGGACAGTAGTTTTATTATTTTCAATTTTAATTACTGTATTAGAAAGTCATGTTTTTAGAAAAATGCTTTTGTTTTGTGTGTTTCCGTTTTTTTAGGATGACTTTTCGGTTTTTAAGGATAGTTTTCGTTTTTTAAACGTGTATATAATTGACTTATCTTTTGACAATAGCTGCGATATTAGCGGCAAAACGTAATTCGACCGACAAAATTTAAGTGCCATTTCGAAAAAATGAGACATTTGTACGTACCAGTGCTATGTCTCGGGACACCGGGACACACAGACGAATACGAAACAGTCCCGTTCGAAACGGGACGTCTGGTCACATTAGGTATGCTACATAAATAATGTACACGACATATAGTTTTATTTTGTGCGTATGTCAGAATTGATAAATATGAAGAATTGAAAATTCATGATAAACCTTTCTATCTTACATGTCTTGTTTTGTTCCTAACTACAACATAAATAGAATGACTTTGTGGTTTTGAGTAAATGGAAAAAATATAATTATTTATGACATCTATTCTGACGGATGGGGCGTTTTAATAGAGACAAATAGAGAAAATGAGCTAGTGTCTCGATTAGCGATGTAAATGAAAGACTACTACTGTTGCTTTATTTTTATTAAATTTAATAGTCGATTTAAATGTTTTGCAATAAATCATTGTTAGAAAAATTTGTCACATTGGGTGCAAAACGTTTTTTTTCTGTTTTCTTTTTAAGATTACGATTTAATTGTTTACGATTATTAAAAAAGAAGATATATCGCGGCAACTTACGCGGTAACGATTTCTTGGACAGCGTTTTTGAAATTTCCAAACTGTTGCTGATCATGTCACATAGAAATCCTAAGGTTATGTTATCGTCATTTCTAGTTTTAACTATGTGTGTATTTTTGTGTATAATATATGCAAACAAGTATAGTGTTTAGCGCGTATCTATGAATTGGTGCGTGTGTTGTTGACTTTTTCTCGCTCTTATTCATTACCTAAAACAGATGTAACGATAATTGGAGGTACTTGAATCGCCATTAGTAACGATAGACTTTTTATTTGTAGGAATTTGTAATTATAAATCGGACATATGAAGAAAACAGATTTTTTTTTTACTATCTACAAGTAAAAAAACACCATCCGCGCTTTAACATTGATCATATAGTGTAGATTTAATAATTTTATCTAAAAGTGCGCAACTTGAATACAAAATAAGTAGATGCTAATCTACTCTAATGCGTTCATGCGGACCGAGTATTGAATTCTGCAGGTGTGAGGCTTCTACTTTTTGAAGAATTTACAGCCTCACTTAGTACGGTACTTTGCTGATTCATATGAGACACTTTGAACTTCATAATAGCAATGCGCCATTGGGTTAAATATATTGGGTAAGCAATATTTTACAATCCGTTGAGACACAAAAGTTCATGTTTACATTTGTAGAATAGTGACTCACAGTCCTACAAATGTCAATATAATCTATATACAACTTATACAACTGCAAATGTAAGGTTTCATATGAGGTCTTTTAGACCACGTATCGCATTTATCTGTTAAACGGGCCGTGTGATCCCGGCCTAGAATAGGATCATCCTGGTACTGGTGGTGTCGTAAGAGGCGACTAAAGTACGTGTGGTAGAGTCACGTCGCCAGCAATGGCAACACGCATGGGCAGACTCGACCGGATCATAACCACACCCGGCATTTAAAACCGCTGTGAAGTAGTGGCTCTATGCCACTGCGTTTCGCATCAGGTAATGCCGGGCTCCGGCGCCCAACACACCTTAAAGGCAGGCAACGCACCTGTAGCCCCTCTGGTGTTGCACGGTGTCGTGGGCGGCGGTAATCACTTACCATCAGATGACCCGCACGCTCGTTTGCCTTGTCTTTTCCATAAAATAAAAAAAAAATAAACAATCAAGGCTGGTTAATCGCTCTGCGTCACTGCTGCTTCACAACAACGCTAGACCACACACTGCACAACAGATGGCTACCAAGTTAGGAGAGATTCAATTGGAATGCCTAAGACATTCACCGTACTCCCCGGACCTTGCTCCAACAGACTACCATTTATTTTGAAATTTGTATTGCATGAAAGGAAGAAATTCAACTCCAATGGGGCAGTACAAACCGCCTTCAAAGATTTTATTGAGTGCCGTCCGAACGGTTTTTTAGTTAAGGGATCAATGAACAACTTCATCCGTTCATACTTTGATCAAATAAAATAATAAATTATATAAAAAATATTCAACTATTTGTTCTTTCTATACCAAACGCTGATTTCATATGTAAGGACTTAATAATTCAGATACGAAAATAAATAATTGTGTAGTACAAGCGGGCGAAGTCGCGATCAGGTCGCTAGTAGAAGTAATATAATTGGATTAGTTACCTGGACACAAAATAGACATATCACGTTTATATTATACTACATGAATCAAGTGTCCAGTCCTGTTATTGACCAGTGTCAAACATATTTTAGAAGTAATGGCAGTTCTCCGAGACGCAAAAAATAAAATTTTCTTGTGTTTACTCAATAATATTAAATTATTTTAAAAAGATGAATATCATCTAAATAATAATATTTAAAAAGATAAATATTATTATTTAGTTAAGTATTTAATAAATACTTAACTAAATAATAAACAAGTATTCTAGACAAGTTTAATGATTTAGTGTATACAAAAATATATTTTAATAAAAAACCTCCAAAACATTTAATATTTTACATGGAAATTTGGTGTATTCTTAGCTAATTTCTTTTCAAAAATACTCGTAATTCGTATAAGTTCTCGCTGTTTTTTGAAAGATGGCGTTGCGGCACTCTGTGCATGGAATTTCGGTAACGAATCACCAAAGTAGTACTATATGTAACCTCAAATTATAATAGAATAGTGTTTACTACAGTGTCAACTACATATTTATTTTCCCTTTGTGAAAATGTGTACTTTTGTGCCAAATAAAGTGTTTTTGCGGGGAATTTTATTGCACTGCTTTATTCAGAAAAAATCTGCAGCAGAAGCACACAGAATTCTCGTTGAGACAATGCTTTGTCGAATACAACGTGCAGAGACTGGTTTAGGCGCTTCAAAAGTAATGATTTTGACCTTGAAGACAAAGAGCGTTCTGGAGCACCGACAAAATTTGAAGACAGAATTGGAGGCATTGCTTGAAGAAGATCCATGTCAGACGTTAGTAGAGCTCGGGAAAACGTTACAAGTAGATGCGTCAACAGTTTCAAAACGTTTAAAAGCGTTAGGAATGATCCAAAAGCAAGGGCATTGGGTGCCGTATGAGTTGAAGCCGAGAGACGTAGAACGACGTTTTCTCATGTGTGAATTGTTGCTTCAACGGCAAAAGAGAAAAGGTTTTCTGCACCGTATCGTCACTGGGGATGAAAAGTGGATTCACTACGACAATCCAAAGCGAAAAAAATCGTGGGGCATGCCGGGTCACGCATCAACATCGTCGCCAAAACCAAATATCCATGGTTCTAAGCTTCTTCTCTGCATTTGGTGGGATCAGCAGGGCGTAATTTATTATGAGCTGCTTAAACCTAATGAAACTATCACGGGAGCTCGCTATCGACTTCAGTTGATGCGTTTGAGTCGCGCTCTGAAAGAAAAGCGGCCACTATACGAGCAGAGACACGACAAAGTGATTTTATTACATGATAATGCTCGGCCACATGTGGCAAAACCAGTCAAAACTTACCTGGAAACACTTCAATGGGAAGTTCTACCCCACCCGCCGTATTCACCGGACATAGCCCCCTCCGATTACCACTTGTTTCGGTCGATGGTGCACGGTTTAAGCGAGCAGCGCTTCCATTCTTTTGAAGAAGCCGAAAAATGGCTTGATTCCCGGATTGGCTCGAAAGATGAGTCGTTTTTCCGACGGGGGATTCAATTACTACCAGAGAGATGGGAGAAATTGGTCTCTAATGATGGACAATACTTTGAGTAATGTCATTGTAAGTATTATATTTTAAATGATTTTTTTTTAAACAAAAAAAAACAGGCAACTTATTCAAGGTCCTAATATATTAATTTTTTTTGGTACTTTTAATGAAATAAGTACATACTTAAAGTTTTTAATAATAAAACGTGCTTATAATTTAGGTGTAGCTACACAAACATCGATCGCAAAAAAAGTTTATAAAAATAAGGTCGCTTGAGCTTTTGTTTTAAATATTGCCACGAAAATACGTTCTAATGTACTGTTTATTTTGGGTTATAGTAATGTTAGCGTGCAGAGCTTTATTCTCCGATAGTGCAACGATCGCCAGGGAAGCTTTGACAATACAGAAATATGTCTTAAATTGCATTCTCCTAATTTTAGCACATCAATCGTCACTGATATTTTTATTTACTACTTTTATTAAAATTGTTACGGCAATTGTTGATATATATACTTATATTGATATTTTGAACAAAATGTGTAACCAGCACGTTTCATGTACTTTGAATGAGTGAGTGCCAGCAAAATGGTAAAAGATAGCAATGACGCTGGTTGAAGACAAAGATTATTCGGTTTTAGAGTAGATGAATGGGTCTGATTACAGGTTGTAGTCCTGAATCTTAGACATTTTTCTAATAGGTTAACTCACGGATGGGCCATATGATTATTTTTTATTGTTTAAACCAGTTATGACTAAAAATTTACGTAGTACCTAAATTTTGTTAATGAACTTTTTCTCGGATTCTATCCTTTTGAATCTTCTTGCTATATCACTTCCATGGCATTAAGTTTCAGTTTCAGTGTAATGGAAATGTTATAAATATAAATATTAAATATAGGTTTAATGGAAGCTTTTCTTAAAATGTTGCTAATCTTGCTTATAATCCCCTTTGCATATGGTAGAAGTCCCGGTTGTCTTTTTACTGGCGGTCTTCTGATAGCGTTGTAGGGGAGCAGGCATCTTGTTCTGATGAAACGCACTCTTCACCTATCAAAGCTCGTCCCCTAGTGTTCAGTGTCGCAGAGTAGGTGGGCTGTTTGAAATAAATATTTGCCAATGGTAGAAAAATGTGTAGGATGGTGGTAAGATTCACTATTGAACACAAACTGGTCAGAATCCTTGACATGTTAAGCCAGTTTATTCCTCGGCATACCGGTTTGCCTAACTATTAAAAATACAGTCAGTTTAATCTTATTGTGTATTTTCGGCCCCATACAATTTAAGACATTTTACATAGCTAGTTACGAGGGATTTAATGTTGCAAATTTTACATTTCTTTCATTCTTCTCCTGCAACACCTACGTTTCGCTGCCGTATATCAACGTCGGTCGTCAGCATTGCATAGTGTACCCAAACTTGCAACTATTCTGCAATTTCACGGTCATATCAATGCATCTAAGGAACCATTAATAGTGTTACCGGCAGCAATACGCCCGTGCATTTTCTTCTTTCTTTTAAATGCGAGAACAGGCTCTAGTCCTTCTTTAAGAGAGCACTTTCCTTGAGAAGGAAATTTTCCCTCGCATGTCACATTGTGTCATTTTATGACGCCAAGTTGACATGGCGCAACCTTATTCAATACGTGAGATGTGCCTTTTCCTTCTCGCACACAGACTAAGTATTCTCTATAAACAGACTTTACAACAAAGGAAGCGAACCCTCGTATTGTACCGAGGCAGTCTCTCAAAATATCTTACACCCCTATCAAACATCTTTTCGTATTTTACAAATGCTAAAAAAACTTCTTGGCTTAGGACTTCCTGCTACCTGCTTGCTCACTGCTGTGAAACGTGTGCAAATTAGTAAACAACATTAGGAATCACTAAAATTTCGTTAGAAATGTTGCTCGTTAACATTTTATTTCTTTCTTTCTCAGGACTTCCACGCTTCATCTTTATCAGTACTTTAGTTTGGTGCCTTTGTAGCTTATCCTTTTTCTTTTTTAAAAAGATTTATCTGAGCTCTTATGATCCTAATCCATCCCAATCCTTCTTTTTCTCTACAGTGTCTTGCACTTTATCATCCCACTATTTATCGTGCTTTCTCATATAATATAATTCTTAAATATAATGGCAGAGAGAATACTTCAACATTTCCATTTTTTGTTCAAAGGTGTCTAATATATCTATTAGGTCTGAGCATGATCTAGAACTTAAGAGAGTAGTAAATAAATTTGGCAAGGGCCATAAATGCTACGCAAAAGAAGTTGCGGTCTCGAATTGTATAAAATTGAAAAATAACTAAAGAGAACGAAATTCAAACTTACAAAACGCATTACCATTGGTCGAAGCAAATTTAAAACGAAAACGAAGAAAAAAATTGGATGAGCTTCAGGAAAACAAATATAAATATTTATATATATGAAGCTGCCATAGCGCAGCGGAACAGGGACTGACGTGACGGTTGTGGATTTGATTCTTACTCGGGAAAATATATATTTTTTTTCGTTTTGCTAACAAAACTAAGCGCGGCGTAGAGCTCGATCGGTCAACGTACCTCAAAATATTGGGCGGAAATAGGGGAACAAAGTATCTTAACACTTTTCCCAAATTTTTTCTTCTATAAGCGGAATATGGGGTAAAGCTAAAAAAAAATATTAAAATTAAAACTTGACAAAATATATACACAAAAAAACTTAATATTTTTTTTATGAAAATTCTACATGATTTATAATTTATTCTCTTTTGTATTACACATTCGGGTAATCGTTAGATCTTTAAACAAGCACTAAAATAATATAATATAGAACATAATTATATTTCAGAGCACAGCATGTTAGTTTTATTAAGATATTGTTTATGTGGCTCTGTATGAATATGTACAGATCAGAATGCGAAAATGTAAATTACTGAACCTAGAATTATTGCCGCAACTTACTTTGCTTTTAGACTTCATTGCGAAAGTTTTCACAGTTGTTGACACTGACTTTACAACAGAAAATGTATCACGGGAAAACCAGCTTGTGAATTTCTTTGTCAAGAATAATTCGTGTCGAGAATGACGGAAGTTTTTGTGGTGAGGCGAATGAAAGTTGTAAAATATAACAACGTATCTAAGATAAGATGCCGCCCGCGACTTCGTTTGCATGGTCTTTGTGACTCTCGCCGTGGTACTTCCATTTCCTATCCGTTATCTGTAAGTAGTTTTCCAGATGAACATAATCAAAACTATTAGGGCTTATCTAGGCCACTGGGTTCCACTTCAGATGTTCGTTGTTTTGTGTTAACAGAAATTGTTCATTATGTTGAACAGCTTTTATTAATGTATTATATTCATAACTCTGAGAGTTTAGCCGGGCTTTACGGTTTCATATCAGACCTTTTATGTGTTATTTGGACAATTTTTAATGTGCTATAAATTTTATGTGTTTTATTGATTCAATTGCGTGTTACAATTTAAAAGTGTCAAGCCGTTTACAGATTATTGGGTCTTCAATGATTCGAATGGCTCTATGTTATACGTGATCTAATGGTGCAAGATGATACTGGGGTGCACCAATACAGAAATGAGAACAGACTCCATATGATTCCGAACCTGTGTCCAATAAGGACTAATCCGTATTTTTGGCGTGAAGTACTATCTCGCTCTGCCGAAGACATCTAGTTTTTTAGATGCTAACTTGGCCTTGCTTTCAAGGAGATCGGGATAATGGCAGTCACTTGAAACGCTAAAGCCTAATAAGTTGGTGCGAATTTAAGAGAAGTATTCTCGAAAACTGATCTCTATGACAACACGTAAACTTACATATATGGTCAACACGTAAACTTACATCTTTGGAGTGTTGAATTGAACCTGATTCCTTTCACCCAATAAGGGAACACCCTCGATTCCCTGTACCATCATCCGATAGTCGATTGCACTGCATGCTAGGATCCTCTAACATGTAATTGATATGTAGAGGAAACAGAGTAAAGGCAGGACACAACCTTGGGAGACGTCAGTGTTCGCGAGCAGGTATTTGGAGCAGAAACCATCGGCAGCGGCAGTGGAAGCCAGCAGAAACTGGCGAGTCAATTGCATTATTAATTAGTACCTTCTGGAATATTGTCTCTTTAGTGCCGCTCTCATATTTCAGGAACGGGTTGGAAATGGGCGACGAAGCCCGGCAAAAAACCACTACTTAACACAGGTTATAAACATGGAGGGTGTAAATAATCCGGTCGAGTCTGCCCATATGTGCTGACATCGCTGGCGACGTCACTCTCCCACACGTACTTTAACCGCCTCTTACAACACCACCAATACTAGGGTGATTCTATTAGAAGCAGGTATCACATAGTGAAATATTATTTTATTTATAGATTTAGAGTTCAGGAAAGTTTCGATTACTTTACATTGAACACATTGAAATTAGAATGTCTATGCTTAATTTAAATATTTTTGTCTATAATTATTATTATATCTTATATATAAGTGTAAAAAATATTTATATTTTTTTTTGCTTCAAACTAAATCCCGCACATTGCATAGTAGGCAGAGGGAATCTAGAAACCTAGTGGTAATACACTCCCATTAAGAGACTTCCGTTGTGTTCTGGAGGGCTTGAGTGTTGCGTGGCAGAACTTAAGGCAACGCTTTGCCTCGTTACCGCAGGAAATAAAAATATTAAACATTTCATTTCCCCAAAAGGGAATCGAACCCACACAGCCTGTCGTGTTTATAGTCGCACGCTGGTGTGTTTTATTAATTTCTATGTTTAATCATGTATTTTATATACACGACAAGAAACAAAATATCATTCGTACATATTCACTTAAAATTCATTCTATTAAATTATTAAAATTAAAAGCATGTACAATGAAATTTAAAATGTAAATATTCCTTTGATCTAGCTCTTCATATACATATGTATGTAGGTGCTCGTATATGGGGAAAATGTTAAATATATTAAATGTACACTCCGTTGACTAAGCCACGGCTGTTTGTGGAGTTTTTTATATTTTTAGACTTTCGAGTGTGACCACTTATTTATATCCAATTTAAGTTACTTTTTGGCCTGGTCTAGAATATCTTCCATACGTCATAATGGTGATCTTTATATCACATCACGCTTTATCCCGCACAGCAGGGTAGGTAGAGAGAAACTTGTCGGACACTCCGTCTTGTACTTAGCGCCCGAACTCGAGACGCTAGAGATTGGTTAGCGTAATTTAGCGCCATACATTGTCTTTTCATTGGAAAACATTAAATTTTAATTAAAAATATTTCACTTCTACGAGTGGTAGTCGAACTCACAACTTATTTATAGTTAGACACTGCGTCGTGTAGACCGTCTACCGAATTAAATTTTAATAAATTCATATTACTTTTATAAGATTCGACTCGTTTTTGTATAATTTCAACTAGAAGGATAAAAATGTGCAAATGTTTTTTTATAAAACGCTTAAGAATATTTAATAGTGAAAGTTGAATTAATGAGGCTACTGTGATACACGTTGCTTCCACGTCCGCCCACCCAGTCGTCAAAAAAAATTACTCATTGAGTGGGACCTAGCAATCATCTTTGCACACATTATTCACTAGAGTTGCCAGTATGTAAGCAGGAGAGAGTAGAGTCGTCTAGCATATTTCCTATCATTTATAGTTAAGGTGGCACTTTGAAAAGCCCTAAAATATTCGTTTCACCTGGTTATTTGATAAGACTTTTACTTCCCCAAATCCTCGCTAAGAAAACCAGATATATTCCTAGAATAATCCGCAAAGCTATTGAAATACAAAAAGATCCTAACTTCAATAGAGAGGACGGCGGTAAACTTTCTGTCACCTGGAACCGAGTGGGGTTATAAAGTCTCAAACCTACCAGAGGGCAAAATACAGTCAGCTCATTCTGCAAAAATCCAGAGCAGTACGTAAGGTAATAAGAAATCGTTGGTGGTAGTTTGGTGAATGCCCGTCACCACGTCGGATTCCAAAAATGTATCATACTAAATATACGCGATTAATCCGGTTAAATAGTTTCATTTTAAATTTCAGATGAATTTTATTTGCATAATGGTCTTTTCTTTGCCATTTTGTAGTTAGAAATTTTTAAAATATATAAAATGAAATATAAAATTCGGTCTAGAAATATAAAATTAGGTCTTTCAGAGTTCTATCTCAAATATCATCCTCACCATCTGAATACGTGGCATTTCCCTATTGTGTGATTTCGTAGGAACTTCACCCTACGCGCCACTCCATTGTGGAATGGTCTCCCGTCTCTCTTTATCTCCAAAAAGCGCATCTATCTCCACCTTAAAGGCCAGTAACGTCCGTATAGCTCCGATCACTTACCTTCAGGTGACCCGTAAACTAGTTTGCCTTCCTTTTTAACAAAAAATAAAAGTTATCTGTAAGTATGTGTAATATTATAATTTTTTAGCTGATGCTGACTTTAGAAATAACGTATTCTAAGTAGTAAATAGGTCTAAAAAAATCTATAATTTCATTAATAATTTCATTATTTTTTTTTATTTTATCTTTTTTGAATTATTAAATTGAGCCCGTCAAGGCAAAGGCAAAGGGACAAAATCCGCACCCAAGGTTGTGGGTTCAATTCTTGTATACCATAATGATATGGTTTTAATAACAGAGTTTCATGGTCTACACAATCAAAGGCTTTGGATAAATCACAAAACACTCCAATGGCATTTTGTGACTTCTCTCACGCGTCAAAAATCTGCTTTAAGAGAGCAGCACCCACATCCTTAGTGGACTTGCCTTTAGTGAAACCATATTACTCACTATGGAAACAATTGTTAATATTTAAGAAAATTGTAAGCTGGTTTAATATTATTTTTTTAAAATATTTTACTTAATGACGGCAAAACAGAGATCGGTGTATAGTTTCCAGTGTCAGAAATATCTCCACTTTTGTAAAGCGCCACTATTTTGCTATATTTCATTAAATCAAGAAGAATTATCGGATTCTACACAATTGTTAAAAATTAAAGCAAGATAAGGAGCAATGTTATTGGTATAATTGTATTAAGAAGTTTAACAGACATATAAGTCACCAGTTTTATTCAAATTAAGGCTTTTGAAAGTTTTGCCAATTTCATTTGGTGACACATTCTTAAATACAAAATTCTACAACTATTTACATGTTTTTGTAGTATTAATACTTCTTCTGAAGGAAATGATGGCAGTGAATTTGTTACTGCAATAGGTATTTCGGAAAAATTTTTTTGGAAAGTATTTGCCATTTCTAAATCAGAATTTAAAATTAGATTGTTAACTTTTAATTTAATAGTGTAACATGTGTGACATTTAGTAGTAACAGCTCTAGAACTCCTAGTTACAGTCCTAATAGCATCCCATGTATAATACCTTTAATTTTATTTACTAGATTTCAAAATTTTTGCCCTTATATACATAGCCTGGATACATACCTTTATAAATATTTTTGAAAAATCAAAACTTTTAACAAAAATGCCGGATCCCGATTCCATTGCCTCATATTATATATTATAACTAGAGGGCGCGCGCATCTTCGCCCGAGTATTTGCACCCTTAGGGGTGAATTCTAAAAAAAACCATGAAACACGTGTTCAATAAAATATTTTTAACAATCTGAATGTTAATTTTTTTATTAAAATCGGTGGCAGTTTAAAGATTTTTCCATGTAAACTTTCAACCCTTTATTTGAACCCTTAGGGGGTGAATTCTAAAAAACCATGAAACACGTATTCAATTAAATACTTTTAAGAGTCTGAATTTCAAATTTTATAAAAATCGGTGCCGATTTAAAAAAAATCCATACAAACTTTCAACCCCTATTTCATCCCTTTAGGGTTAAAATTTTTCAAAATCCCTTCTTAGTGGATGTTCAGATTATGAAAATAAACATCTGTCCAAATTTCACGTTTCTACGCACAACGGTTACAGCTGTGCGTGCGTCTTACCTCAGTCAGTCAGGTACATGTCCTTTTATATATTAAATATTGATTCGTATAGTCTGTTTTTGCTTCGGTATATACCAATAGTTGTAGAAGCTTTATAGACTCTGCGACAAATGAGACACCTCGTGAGGGAATGTTCTCGCACCCTAGATGATCTTGGGGGTAATCGATAGCCACGTGGATTGAGTCTGTCGAAAAGTATTCTATAAAAATAACTCTTGACTATACAAATATGACCCTATACTGGAAAAAGTTCGGGTAATTAATTTTTTTTTAATTATTAGATTACAACACGGACGTGAACAGGCAGTAAATAATCCCGAGGTAAAATAAATGACGTACAATATACTGAGAACGAATCTGATGTATTTTTTACAGACATAGATACTGATTCTCCTCCAGCCAACTTGCATGTCGCATCTCCAGTACAAAAACAACAATGAATTTCGGCATCCTCCTACGTATTGAAGTCGTTTAAATATACATCTTTTATGTATACAAATCTTAAGGGGGGAAATACACTCCGCTCCCCACTTTCAGCCGAATTCAGGAGCTGATTTCTGGAACTGAACGCCGCACTTTTGCTTCGATACTAGAGCAAAGAAATAAAAATAAATCAGCTTCACGCTGTATCCCGCACACAGCAGGGTAGGCAGAGGGAACCTAGACACTCCCGTTCCCCACTTTCTGCCGAATTCTGGAGGCATTGCGTGTTGAGTGGCAGAACTCAACGCCGCGCTTAACCTCGACACCAGAGCGAAGAAATGGAAATATAAATTTAAGTAAATATTTCATCTCCTCGAGTGGGGATCGAACCCACAACCAGTCGGTTTTACAGTCACACCTCGTGCCGCTGCGCCACGTCCGGCCACTAGAAATAAAAATATGTAAAATTTTATTTCCTTGAGTGGTCATCGAACCGTCGAAAGTCTACTCTCTAAAACCGCCTATTCTTGTCCACTTATAAATGTAAGTCTAAAAAATTGGTTAAAAGCGAGTCGGACTCGTCCACCGTACCAGTTTCAAGTTTGATTGGTCAGCGGGAAGTAAGTACAGCTTATAAAAGTGTAGAAATTTAAGTTTGCGGGCATATGCACTCATTTTGTATGAACTATAAATATAAGATGTAATATTCTTATTACTTACAATTTTATAAGAAACAGAAATTTAAATTCGTCTATATGACTTGAATAAGTGAAAATATCGTCTCTGTATATTTTTGTTTTAATAGATTTTTACAAAGAGCGCTAAGTACCTCCACCTCCTCGTTTTTGAAGATGGTTAAAAATTGAAGTTATTAATATTAGTTTTAACATTTATGGCCGCTACAAGTAATACTTATCATCATTAGCTTATCCGAATAACTCGATACTACATCCTAAGTCTTATAATATGTTCCTACAAGGCCCTATAATATTTAAAAAAATATCCCCTAACTCCTAATCGTTGAGAAGTTGCGTCCTCATCATCATCAGCTCAGCAATGTCATCAGATAATACAAGGAATATCTAATTATTATAAGAAATTATATAAAAAACATAGTACCTACGTGTCTGTCAAATTTTAAGGTTTCCCTCAATTTCTCTCATATTTTATTATTACATCCTGATTTGGTGGTAATTAGATTAATGAGGAAGTAAATTCTTTCAAATAAAAATAGATATTTTTAGGTTGGTTCACAAATGAAAAAATATATATTATGGGTACCTTATAGAAGTTTATCGCATAAGACAGCAGCTTAAAGTAATTTTAAGCAGGAGTTTTACTAAATCCAAAAAAAAACAGTCTTGTGTTACTTTTATTTAGATATTTTTGTAATATCAGTGCAACTTACAACAAGATAAAGACGGTCAAGAAAAATTTACATATAAATATTCAGTTAATATTTAATAATTTTTATATGCTATTGTCACTATTATAAATAAAGCACAAACTATTATTAATATAAAAAGTAATTTATACCCACAGCGGTACGAAATTACAGGTAGGTAGTAATCTACCTGTGAAGCGTAAATTGTAGTTGGCGATTGTGCATTGGAAAGATTTGTCCGGCGGTCGGAGCGATGCAGGGCGCGGAGGCGGGGGCTGTCACGTGGAGCTCGGGGCGCCGGCGCGGCCGGGCCGCCCGGGCGCTCGGCCGGGCTCGCGGCCGCGGCATTCCCCTGCCGGCAGCCGGCCGCTCCGCTATGCGCGCCCTCGCGTGGTCAGCCGCGCCCGCTGCGCCCGCCGCCAGCCTCGCGCGCGCCCGCTGCGCCGAGCCCGGCCCTGCATGGTGAGAGCCGCGCGGGGGGCGGGGCGGCAGGTGGCTCCGCGCAGGTGCGGCCCGCGCACGGCCCGGGCCCGCACGCCGCCCGCCTGCGAGCGCCCATGGAGCCTCCCTGGGAGCTCGAGCTCGAGCTACGGAGGCACATCGAGAACTGCGCGTGCACCTGCGACCACATGGGCTACGGGAACTACATGGACTACCAGGTGGCGCCGGCGGCTCACGCGTGCCTGTGCCGCGCCATCACCTCTCCGCACGCCCACGTATGTGTCAACGTTCGCGCCCTCATCCCCGCATGACGCATGCCTCCAGCCTCCACGCTGGTCTGTTTGTAATGCTCATATGTCATCCATTGTGTATATGATTGACGTGTTTTATGTAAACGATGCTAAAGTTCATTTCATGTGGTGATTTAAAGTATATTAGTGTCATTATTTTGTTTGTTATCATTAGTTAGCTTGTTATCATGTCATTTACATGTGACTGTCAAGCTTTAATGAAGGATTTTGTTTACATTTTTATTATTGGCAAATGTTTTTTTCATCAGCTTTACGCACACAGCAGAGTAGACAGAGGGAACCTAGTGTTAAGACACTTAGTTCCCTACTTCAAATGTTTTAAGTTCTGTATAACAATATTTCATATGAAATGAGTAAAAATGAACAACTGCTAGCTGTATCGTTATAAACCTTTTACAATTATACTTTGTCTATATTCAGTTAACAGCGTATAGTTTTTCTATAAATAATTAATAAACGTAACAATTCGTAAAGATTAACGCTCGTTTTAAATTTCGGCCAACATGAATATGTACCAATTACTCAGTAGGTTAAGGACTGATGGATGAGTCATGTTTCGACATCTCTTATTTGCTTGCGCAATAACTAACCACTGAATTTCGTAAAAATATAATATTTTTCATAACATAACAAATTAGATCGAATATATTCGTAGATTATCCACGTAATTCATATTGCCGTCATAGGCTAATCACATTTAAATTAGGAATCTATTTAAATTAGGCATATGAAATAGCAAAAGGACATATCAATTTTCGGCGGAAAGTGAGGAACGGGGTGACTTAAGGTTACGGACTACAAACGGAGTGACTTACTAAGTTCCCTCTGCCTACTCTGCTGTGTGTTAACATTCTGAAATTAGTAAAAATAATATAAGTTAGTAATCATTTTATTTGTATATAATTAAAATAATTGTACATTTTCATTTAATCGATGACATTTTTTTGATATTCATATCGTTACCGTTAGGCTCGCTCATGATTGTAGGTTCGGTTCCACTCGTTGAAATATTTGAATTTTATCATATCACAATTCACAGGATACCTTGTTAAATTGTGGCTTTTGATATGCTACCTATACAAATAACGACTCTGAAAATAATGGGTAACTATACATATATACGCTTTCACCAAAATCACAAACCACTCAGGACCTTATACACTTGCAAATAACCAGATAAATCTAAAAAGGCTGATGAATAATAATCATCTTCATTGGATTTTATGGATGTTTATTGTGATGGAATACCTTAAATGGAGTCGAATCTAGGTTTCATCTACCCCTGGCAGCTTCGTTTATCCACGTAATGTAACAAAAACTGACATAGCAAAGTATAAACTACGTATTGCGGTTCTTAATGTAAAATAATCTTTTTATGTCACAATAATTAAGTAAAAAAATACTAAAAGCTTTTATTTTACGTACTCTGCAAATACAATACATTTTACTTTCTTGAAGTATACTTGTATCTAATGTTATATCACAGCGCCATAAAACACACGACATAAGGCACGTTTGACCGAAATCCCTAAGATTCATTTTATGCAAGCAGAAGTAAAGTAGTCTTAGAAAAGTATGTTTTTGAAATGTTTTATGACGCCCATCTTATTGTTGGAAAGCGGGTGTTCTTCAACGCCTTAGCTTTATTAAGACGGTAGCTACCTTAAAAAATAGTTATTAAAATTTTAAATAATAGTTTTAATTTCAGTAGCTCTTATTTTTTCAACAAGGTAAACTAAGGGTGAATCCTAGGCAAAGATACATCATTGTCCCTAGGCAAGATAACAACTTTTACGGATAACAGTTAAATTAATCGAGTTTCTTCTTTACAATAGAATGAATAAAGTTACTTATGCAGATAAAAACTTTTACTTATTGTAAGATCAACAATATTTTTTTACTCAGCAATTCATTGTTCTAATTAATTTTTTTCTGTACTTATAAATAACTTTAAGTTGTTTTCATGTTTATTGGAATTAATTTCTAATGTAAAATTTTAGGTAGTGGATACCTTAGACATCATTTTAGTAGAGCGGGAGCTAGATCCGTGTCCACTCCAGAACGGTCTGGTGCCCAGCGTCTGTTTACGGATGATAGTTTTACGTGATAGTGTTATAAGAAAACATTGATGAAAAATTGCATACATTTGAATTTAATTGAATTATATTTTATTATTAAATTATATATATTTTTTGTATAATACAAAGAAGGACTTAATTGAAAATTACAATATGTTTAATAAGTTAACATTTACTTGCACTTGTTAATTCAAATATTTAATTAGAAGTAACAATAAATAAATAGATGAGTCACAAGCCGAACGCTTACGCCGATTGGTGCCTTTCTATCATTTGTTCCGCGCTCTCGCTTTCACTTTCGGCTCAGGCGGAACGTGACAATGAGTCATGCTTTTTCGTGTGTGTAGTTTGTTCATCAATTTATATGACGTAACCAGTAACCACGTTAAAAATTAAGCTCGAAAAATTTAATAGAACCCTTTACAAAAAAGATCACTTCTAAATGGAAATCAAATCCCCCCTAGAAAATATCTCTAGATACGCCAATGTTTCGCTATGTAGCTGATATTACTGTCACTTTTCTAATGAGATCAAAATGTAAAAATAAACATTTGAGGAATATTGTACACATATGTCGTGGAATATTTGCAATGTGAAAATTATTTTTCTTCGAGCTTCTAATGTACTCATTTGCCTCATATTTATTATAGTATCTGGAATAGGTATTATCTTTAATGTCACGAGCATTGCCTGTTTTATACAATCTAATCTTTTGATATAACAATGAAAAGCCTAACATTTTAAATTTATCCATTGTAAAACATTATTATGACTTTTAATCTCGAGCTCAATAAATATAGGCCAAGATGTTATTTTTTCGTATTGTATTTCACGCTACAATTCTTAGGCCTCTTGAATCGGAATATCGCGATGTCTTTCTTTTGTTAAGCGAATTCAGCAGTTTAAATAGAGGAGCATAAATGTCGGTACAAGTGTAAGCCTTCAAGTAGGTTTAAATTATATGTACATCTTACCTACTTAAATATTTTATTCAAATGTAAAAGATTCAGTCTGGGAATTCCAGATTGTGTCTGTGACATAAAATCAATTAAATCATCTTAACCTTTACCGATTCATGCGTTTCTACTTTTTATAGCTTTTAATAATATTTTGGGTTTACATAGATAAAACATTTATAATAAAAAATCTATTTCACTTCTACAAATATTCATTGATCTGCTACGAAGGTAGCGATGATCAAATATTTTTTTTTCATTATTTTATTTTCATTTTGCTATGAATTTTATATAAAGCTAAGCTGTAAAGGTTCACTATCCAGAGAATTACAAAAATTGACCCTTAGAAAAACACATGCTATATTTATTTTTCAAAAATGAAGAGGTTCTATATTTGTAATAAATTTTTTTGCTCACATTCTCGATTATAAGCAGATTTTTAAAATCTGCTTTTAATCGATCGTGACTCGAAAAATAACCAATATTAGAATTTGAATATATAAGTATCAATAATTTCTCTTATTATTTTTTAAAAATCTAATATGAATATATAAATACATATATTTCTGCAGTTTAAGTTTGTGCACATGAATATTGCTTTGAAGGCGATATTTTTTTTGGGATAAATGCACAATTATGGACAGTATAAGCAACTTTCCAGTTTTTATTTTGGATATATATTTGGATTTAATAGTTAATAATTTTTTTTCAATAAGTATTTGATGTTGAAAATCAATTAATTAGGTTCAATGTAATATAATTTAAAAAATACCCCCTGTCAAACTCAGTGATCATAGATTAGGAAAATCCATTTATGGACCACCAACTATGGACATTATCCAAATACGGACAGCCATTTATGGAAATTCGTGAGGCCAGTCGTAGCGCAGGGGCAAAAAGTGTGACTGTAAAATCGACTGGTTGTGGGTTCGATCCCCACTCGAGGAAATGAAATATTTATTTACATTTATATTTCTCTGCTATGTGCGTGAAGCTGATGATGAATAAATAATGAATTTATGGAAATTCTTGGAGTATTTAAGATGGTATTATTAAATAAAAACAATTATAAAATAATATAATACCTTAATTATACAAGAACCATCAGTATAAAGAATAAAGAACAATTGTAGTCTTAAGCCAGGAAAAACCAAATAGAAATATCTATATTTGTTACTATAAACGATCTGATAATGAGATCTTAGTTTAGTCAAACATTAAAAGTTAAAAAAGATTTCAAATATAAAAAAATACTTAACTTAAGCCAACTAAAATAACTAAAAATAAACGTTATCTAACGTTTCGTTAGATATAACCTATCAAAATACATTTATAATCAGACTCAATAATTACCTTGTCTTTATTTATATTAAACTACAAATAGAATCTTTAAAGAAATGACTTAAAACAAACCCTCTTTTAACAAAAAATATAAATAAGTTATCCAAAACACACATAAACAGAGATATATTTACTGTGGCCATAATTACTATTACAATTAAAAATAAACAAAATACTACTTTTAAATTTGGAATCTGTAATTTTTATACGATTATTCATTGTGTTTTCTTATTTTCGCGCCAATATATTGTAAATTATTTTGTGATATTAAAATGGAGCGGGGAGATAAAGTACTTAATAAAAAACTTATAGAGTAGGTATGAAGCCAAATACAATTTTTAAAATTCTCCATACGCTTGGTATTAGTCAAATGCTTGTGTACCAGGCTATTGACAAGTACAATGAAACCTTTTCTGTTTGTGATAGAAAAAGATCTGGCCGTCCACGTTGTGTTCCTAGTGAAAAAGGTTCATACGATTGAAGCACTAACGAAGAGAATTCGAAGAAATCCTCTCCCAAAGGAAAATATTTTATCTCGGGAGATGAACGTAGCACCTAGGACCATGGCACGTATTTTAAAAGATGACTTAGGACTTTAGCCTATAAGGAATGCACTGATTATTTAAAACAGAAGAGGGTGGCAAAATCAAAACAACTACAATGAGAAAAAATGTTTACGGAAGAAATTTTTATTACAATTGAGCAATACCTTTAAACTCTAAATAAGTTTGTCAATTAGTCAACAGAGTACAATGTGGGCATTATCCAACTTAAGTAATAGTTTGGTGAGATGTTAACTATGGTGACAAAGCCAAAAACCATTTATTTAAACGGTATCAAAACATCGGCACAATTGTATCAAGATACCATTATTGAAAAAATTGTGGTTCCCCTTAAGAACACCATGTTCAATAACCAGGAATAAAGTTAAGTTCACTTATACTTGTTTAGAAACGAACGTTTCGGACTTCATCAGAGCTGAGGACTTGGCCGTCATTTAGTCTTGATCTTAATCCACTGGATTATGATTTATGGTCAGTTTTTGAAAGTAAGGCAGTTCTGAAAGCCATGATAATTTGGAGTCCCTAAAATAATCTATACGTTTGGGAGTGAAGAATTTTCACAAAGAAAGAGTGCGTGATGTTATAGATTACTTCGAATAAGCTGATATATTTTTAACGGTTTTATATTAATGTTTTCAACTAACATACTGTTATAGTAATAAATGTTACATATAAAAAAATGTTTTTCTTTGTAACAATATTTATGGTAAGGCTAATATCTCTTCTTTAGCTTAGACAGCACTATGGTTAAGTATTATTATTTGTTATATCATCTATATCACATCAAATTTGATCTGATGTTTCAGGCCACCGAAACGTATTTCTTTTCGAGAGAACCATTGTACTTATTTCGTAACCTTTGTTATCAATATTTTTAATAAGTCCGGAAAAGTACTCTCCATCGTATTTAATTACAACATATGTATTGTTTTAGTAATTGCAGAGCTGTTAGGGATACTACACTATCTAGTCATCAGGAGTAAACTCAAAATTTTGTTCACTTTCTTGATATTCTATGTCAATTTTGTTTTCTTCCGACGAAGAACTCAATGATTGTCTTCTATTTTTTTTCTGTTAACGGTTGTGTTGTTTTCCTTTTATTTATTATCTTTTCCTCTGCAATCTTCTTTTTAATAGTTTTTTTTTCTCTTTAATTCGTTTCTCTTTTTGTTCCTCTTTTAGTTTCTTTTGTTTTTCTTTTTTAATCTCACATGTCCTCAATGCGTAACCAGTAATTCCTGAAGGAATAAGTTTCTTAGTAAATTTTCTATTGATGTCTTTTTCTGGCCAAAGTAGAGTACGTGGCTATAAAACAAATGGCTATGAAATATTTATATTTCACAAATTGCTATGAAATATTTTTTCTTATCAAATCTTAAGATTTTACAGGCAAAACTTTGGAAATGGTAATTATTAGCGATGAAAGAACTTCGTTAGGAATGAGATGAGATAGCAATAACTTTTGAAATTATTTTGGACAATTCGTATAGGATCTAGATCCGGACTATCAACATCGATACTATTATTTTCCATATACCCATGTGACATAGTTGCTCTTAAATCTCGGCTAGGCTGAATATTTTTAATATTTAATATTTCCAGTGTTTTTCTAGATATATTTTTAACAGCCTATGCTGTTAATTAATTGATTTGGATAAATATTCACAATATCCTTTGTAAAATGTTTGTACTGATTGCATATTAGCTCTTGTATATTAAGTCTTTAAATTAGTTGTTACATATATTATTAGTTAAATATGTAATTATTACGTGTACTCTACGTAGAAAGCATGTTCTTAGCCATTTTAATATAATCTATATAATAATGAACATCTTTGGTCAAGTTTGAGTCGTACTTGTAATCCGAGAGTTCTGTACCGGTTTTATGAATGTAAATACACCAAAAGTATAACTGATTAAAGTTGACATTTTGTATGAAATGACGTACAGATAGCAATTTGTACCTAATGGTTTTTTTCCGTTAGACAAATATACATAGATTATACATTTTCGGAATATAATTTTGGTATTTTCCATTATACGTACCGTAAGTTTTTACTTCTTACCAAATTTCGTAATTGTAGATCAACGGGAATTACACTATTGTTTTGATACAAAATGCGACAAAAAACGAACCATAAACTCTGGCATCATTTGATTGTGATGATTTAGAAGATGGATTTTTTGTGCTCTCAGGGAACTTGGGGTATGTACCTCCGAGCAATCTTGTAAAAAATAGTCTTGACAGACGGGCAGATAGACAAACAACAAAATGGGTTTCGTTTAATTCTTTTGAGGTATAGACTCTAAAATATCCTTAGGGGTGATACGGGTGCCATCGTGCAATGCCGGTGCGTGTCGCTTGTAAGTTATGAAATAATACTGCAGGATATTCTTATACACAATGTCATGACACAATTTTTTAGAGGTTACTCCCAAAAGTGCGAATTCTAATTCTCCTATATTGAAATTAATATACCAACTGGAATAAATAAACCAACGAACCGAAAAATCCATTCAAAGAAATATGAAGTAAATACATAGAGAATTTTCTTGATATTTCTTTAAATATTAAGTCATTCTTTATCTCTGTATTGAAACAATTACGAATTAAGCTGAACAGTTAAGAAGTTAACCTTTACCAACAATTCAATTATGTTTACTTTGTAGTTAGTACTTAGAACAATTTTGCTTTAGAAATATATTTTTTTATCAACAGTCAAATAATCAAGACGTTTTTAAAGTCATCCTTTTGTCGAAAATCTTACCAGCGCGATTCAGAAAATGACGTCTTATGTACAGCGCCATCTATTACTTACCGTTGAGCTGTAACCGTTAACTGCTGTAACTATGTTCGAAAGAACATAGTCAAAAAATATTATTATTTTTATGTAAATTTATTATATTATAAGTATAGATTACACTTAACATAAAACTAAATTAATCGAAAATGATGTTTGACTAAAATATTAAAATGATTAATAATCCCTTCTAACGTAATTAATGTTTAACAAATAATAACTCAACAGTATGTTTCATGCGTTATCAACATTCATTACTACATGTAGTCAATACATATCGTTGTGTATCTGTTACTATTTTTTCAAATATAAATTTCTGGAAAACTTTAAGTACATAATGTTTTGATAGAGTGTAGCGGTACCTTTACAGACTATTCAATTTTTTTTTTATTTTAGTTTGTACTTAAACTTCTTTAAAAGTACATATTTTTATCAACAGTCATTATAATCAAGACGTTTCCAACATCATTTTTTGTCCAAGAATTTTACCAGCGCGATTCAGAAGAATTATGCTTTACGCACAGCGCCATCTATTGGGTTTAAAGTTATACTGTAACTGGTAGAACAGTAAAAAAAATCGATTTTATGTTAAATTTCACCTAACATTAAATTATATTAACCGAAAACAATGTTTTGCTAAAGTAAAATGATTAATATTCCTCCCGACGAAATTCATGTTTAACTCAACAGTATGTTTTATGCGTTATCAAGATACGTTAGTGCCTACTATTTCCAGTATCTCAAATATAAACTTCTTGAAAACTTAAATACATATATCTTTTGATATAAATAAAAATTAAAACGTACACTGAGTTTATCACAATTTACAAGATAAAAGTTGCTTAAAATTGTTTTATATTTTTTACGTGATACGTGATCACATAAACAGACAAACAGATATACGGACAAACAGACAAACAGACGAACAGACAAAAATTCCAAAAATGCTGGAAAAGGATTCTGTTAGTTATCCTTTAACACCCTGGCTATTTTTTTTATATTTTCAATGTACAGAAACGACTTTTCTACGGATTTATTATAAGTGTAAAATAGATATAGATATAGATTGCGAAAAAGGTCATAAGTATAGCATTACAGAAAATAAAGTTTATCCGGTTTTGCATGATATTACAGTATAAGCCAGCTTTCTTGGTAATTTTCAGTCTTATTAAATTGTAATTTTGATATAGGTTGCTACAAATCTTAAGATTTATAAATACGAATGCCGTGCAAACATGCGCTTCGAAGTGAACAAGAAAGCCAGCCAGCCAGAAAGAAAGCCAGTGAAAAAAAGTAGTTTTTGTTTATACAAAACCAACCGAGAAAATGTTACTAAAATACATGCAAGTCATTCAGACTTTATCAACTTATACATACAGTAGTAGTAGATTGCTCAAAAGTCTGATATGCATTTGACGGTTCATTTTAATGGCCTTTGGAGAAAAATAGTACATGAATATATATACAATTTTGAATAAAAACATTGAGACTGGAATTTATTACAGTTTCCTTAAAATATCATGTTAAATAGTTAAAATAATTTTATAAATTCTAATCAATTGAAACATTATTATAAATTCCCATCTGACATTATTCTTGTCTATGTTATTGTACATTGTAAAACGGAACATTCACTTATTATATTAGGTAACACGGATGTAGCATTTTTTACAACTTTGGAAAATATTTAATATGAAACAGTGGTGGTTATCTGAAATAATAATAAATATATTCAGATAACTCACGTACAGTATCATAAATAATTTAGGGCCAGTTACAGATAAAGTTTCAGATAGTTATCTGATATTACATGCAATCTAGCAGGCAAAGGCTGTTGATAACTTTTTATCTGTTTTACCATCAAACTCAGTGATAATTTGTGTTTTACTACTACAAGGTAAATTAAAAGACAATATTGATGATTTAATTAATAGAATACCATTCATTGGCGGAACTCAACGCCGCGCTTTGTGTTGACACCAGAGCAAAGAAATAAAAAAAAATAAAAAATCATTTCCTGAGTGGAGAACCCACAATCAGTCGCGTTTGCAGTCACACTTTGTGTCTCAATATAACTGACTGACTTCAATATAATTGAATAAAAAAAAAAGAATATAATTCATATATAATAAAAAAGTTGTTTTTAATTTAAGAATGTAGAATGTACGTAACGTAGAATAGTTAATAACGTTCACACATTCAACACGATTTGAAATATATGTATGCTCCAAAATATTATTTTAATTTCTTTGTCGTAATAAGGCGATTCATAATTAGGTTTTAGGTATTTCTTTCGATTCCTTTGACGTCGCATAATACGTTGAACATCATCATCTCCTAATAGTCAAAAGTCCTTAGTCAAATACTAGACTGTAATCTACGCAAAACACGCAAAAATGCTCTAAAATTCTCACATAACGACTATATCGGATACTTGAATCGATTGGTACCTTAAGCGACACTTTATCTACTAGACATGCCATCCGAGACCCATGAAATAAATAATTTTAGCTTTTCTGGCAGATAAGGCTATTATTAAGGACTTTACTTTTGTTAGTGGTGAAAACGGCTCTACTAAATGACTATTAAATCTGTATTGTAAATAGTTATAATTTACTTTCTCAATCTAGAAAGTCTTAGAAAAAAAATCTTAAATATTTAGTTTAATATTTGATAAATGCATTAAAGGTTCATAATTTTTAAATTTTTGCCTGTTTGTAGATTTGCAAATGGTAAGATGGTTTCTTTAATAATAGGACGAATATGGATGAAACCATTTTTGGTGTAGATATATCTATCTATAAAGCCATTATTTAATAAGCAAATAATGAAATTAGTCAAGTGGTAATATAGATGAAAATCTTGAAGTGGAAGTAGGAGGATGTATTGTGGTCACTGAGTGACGTTGCTTTATGTTCGTTTATTGGTGGAAATCATTTTTTACGTATAATCTTATAAAATGCAAATTCCGAAACTGTACAGAATATAAGTATTGCAAGAAGAACGAGACTCGAATGAGAGACGTTAGAAACGGGATTCCTGCGTAAGATGTTGAGAGCCAATTTTGAAAGAGATATATAAAATGGTAGGGGAAAATAAAAATATTGTAGTAAAAATAAAGAAGTACGTGTTTATATATCTGGGCCACGATAAGTCACAGTCAAAATCAAATAATTAAAGTTTTAACCTTAATTTTTTGAATGTCTAAAAATTTACCAAGCCTAAGAGGATGAATCATGAAAGTATAGAAAAAAAAATATAAGAGTGATTCCACATGATGAAAGGTAAGAAATGAAGCGATGAATATGAGCCTTCGTTGAAACTGAACAGAAATGGTGAGAGATGTGAATGAGAAACTCACTGAGAGTTTGTATGAAGAGATAAGTTTTCAGTTTAGTTTCATTTCAAATGTGTAAAATTGCAAACATCAAAAATCTTATTAAGATGTTATAATGCGTAAGAGGTTCATACAGTGCGAATATAGCGTTTGTAGAAACGGTCCCTATATCTTTGTGATAATATATGACGTTAAAAAAGAGATCCGCAAGGCTGTTATGGAAGGCCCAAGGAGGCTTTAGACCTGGAAGAGGGTGTATGGATCAGAACTTATCCCTCTGTATGAAGACAGAAAAAAATCTTGGCCTTTAACCAAAAAGTTTTCTGTACTTTTGTGGACACTCAGAAAGAAGGGTGTGAAAATAATGGTCTAAGCCTGAATGCGAGTAAGACAAAGGTTCTGGTATTTGAAAGAAATGAAGAAAGGACGGAATGCAAGATCTGTGTAAATGGAACAAGTGATGTATGTTCAGTAGAGATGGATACAAGATGGATGCGGAAAGGCGTATTGCTACCGGAAACATGGTTAAGGATGCCTTACTTGCATTGATAAGACGGCGAAACGTCACCACAGCTGCACGTTTGGCCGAAAAATGCAGTGTCGGTACAGAGTTAACGACGCTGCTATACGGCAGCGAAACGTGATTACAGAAGAAGAATGAAAGAAGGATGAATGTTGTGGAGTGCTTCGCAGGATATTCGAAATCAGCTTAGCTGCTCGAATCCGCTATGAAAAGGTACACAGAATGACAGGTACTGGCAAGTATGTCACGGTAAGAATAAAGAAGAACGAGCTTAGCTGGTTTGTGCACTTCGAACGAATGAGTGATGAAAGAATGTCAAAGAAGATTTATGCTGGAAATTGAGCGGTAAGAGAACCTCGGTTGAGCTTCGAAAACAGTATTAAATATCAGACGTAAAAAGCTTGAGGACCCCCCTGAGGTCATGTATGAAAGGGTTGATGACAGTTTGGCGCTCCGTTCTCTCTGCCTACCCCACTTGAAGCTATGTATGTTCCATCATTTATCAGTTACCGTTTACCGATATACTAAGACTACTAAAATTCGAATCAGGTACAGCACTATTATTATAAATAGTTCAATAAGTTTTTACTTTATTTTATACTAGCGGCCCGCCCACGGCTTCGCCCGCTTAAAGTACGTGATTATTGATTTAATAAGCTAAGAATTGATTGACAACTATAATGTCTAATATTATGATTTATAATTTTATGTAGAATATTTCCGTTATACATGATTTCGCTGTAGCTTTAACCATTAAGGCTGCACACGCGACGGAAGCTTAAAAAATCAAGTAACCTCCCGTTTTCCCAACATTTCCTTTCACTGTTCTACTCCTACTGATTGTAGCGTGATGAAAAGTATACTATGACCTGCCCAGGATTATGAAGAATGACTGTATCAAGTTTCGTTAAAATCCGTCAAGTAGTTTTTGTTTCTATAAAGAATATACAGACAGACAGACAAAAATTTTACTGATTGCATTTTTGGCATCAGTATCGATCACTAATCACCCCCTGATAGTTATTTTGAAAATATATTTCATGTACAGAATTGACCTCTCTACAGATTTATTATAATTTTATATTATTATTACCTTTTTACTTCATATATTCTACTAAAATACATTTTTAAAACGAACCTTATAAAATACTTAAAAAGAATTATAATTTATTTAGCTAACTATATATGAGTCTCCTAAAGTGCTTAAATGCAATTATATTCGTTTACCATGAGATATTGTCTAATGAAATCGTGCTCTAAAAGATATCTATATATAATATATATTCACATATATATGTCTATATATATATATATATATATATATATATATATATATATATATGTATGTATATATATATAATGAGTGCTAATGGCTATTTTAAATATATATCCCCTTTAAAATCGATAATTAGATAAAGGCAAGGCAACGTGTTATTAAAAATACAAATATATATTTACCGTATCTGATCGTAAAGGTCAAATCCGTAGGGGTTAACTGAGATTAATAACGATTGAATACGAGACGAAAGAGTAAAGCATAAATTCTTAATTCAATTAATTCTTCACAGAATTTACTACCCAGTCAATATTAAAACCCCAACGCGTAGTTTGTGATATCTACATATAACAGAATGCCAATCTGAAATGCGACATACTTCTGAAATGTCATGTTTTCACTGTAAGTACAACAAACTACATATAAAATATTGATGTCTGTTTATTAATAAAAGCAAATAGAATCCATAGATAACTATATTTTAAAGTAATCATTAGGATTTAAGTCGCTACAGTAATCCAAACATAAATGAATTTTATTATAAGTTCCCTACGCACAGCATTCATTAAACATGTTTCGGTCGACGTGGCAACCAGGTCCGTGTTCTATAAAGGAGCGGTGCGGACGGCTGCCTAGATGTAAGGTAACAATGGGGGCGCAAATTTCACGCAACATTATGCCGTCCGCTGGGGCAGGCTGAGCCGAGCCCGGCTTGCAGTGAATCGATGCAGCTCCGCCCGCCCCGCTCGCGCGCCTGGTCTCTTGGCCTGTTCGGCTGCTCGTCATGTTTTCACAACTTTTCCCTTGGTTTGGGTCGTCAACAGCGTGGAGAATTTTACCTTCTCATAAATATTAGTTAGTTTAATTCTCCAAGGCGGTATATTTTCCGCTATCTTTCAACAAGCAAAAGTTTGAAAAGTTTGTTTATAATTTTTTAAACATAATTTTTTCAATTGGTATACAGTGAAAATTGACTTGCGTTAAGTAGATCACATATATAAATAACATATTTTTAATTTTTATTTTAGCTTCACACTGTATCCCTCACATAGCAGGATAGGCAAAGGGAACCTGGGAGCCTAGTGTTAAGGTCCCACTTTCCGTCGAATTCTGAAGGCATAGTGTAATGAGGGGCCGAACTCAACGCCGCTCTTTACCTCGTTACCAATGAGAGGAAATAAAAATATTAAACATTTCATTTTCTCGACTGGAAATTAAACCCACAAGCTGTCACACTTACAATCACAAGCTTGTGCCTTTGCGCCGCGACGGACCTCAACTTTTGTGAAATACATTATATATGTAATGTATATAAACTAATTTAAATATTACTTCAAAATTTAAATTAGATGACATGCGAAAAAGTGAATACATTTCTTTATAAATAGATACCATTATAAAGAAATGTATTACATTATCATATTTTCAAAGTAAATTAAAATGTCACTTATTTATATGTATTCATTATTTTTTTCAGTATTTATATGTATTAATTATTTTAACATTTTTTTACTAAAATAACGTAAAAGGAAATATTTGTTGTTACATTATGTCAGGAACACAATCCGTTAAGTCCGAGCAAATTATTGTTAGCAATTACAACGGATGGGAATTTTTCCTGATCAAAGGAAAACTCCGCGTCGAGGGTTCTTTTCGTTTATAGAGATATATATTTATTACGAGAACCATTCAGGCAAATAGTTCCTAGCGATTAAGGGAACGTGAAATAAATTTTGGGTAATAAAGGTGAATGTTACTATATGTTTCAGTTAAGAAAAACACATAGATTTTTTATAAATGCTCTCGTAAAAATCATAAACTGTATAACGCTGCGGTGGCGCAGTTGGGCCGCTAGGATGTTTTATTGACCGATATATATTTATTATATATTTATTGATTCGAAAAAGTTATATAGTTATTGATTCGAATTCCATTCTTAGGATTTTTTTTATATTTCTAATCGAAATATTGGAAAGTACCAAAATATATATTACGCAGAGCTGGATTACTTGTAAATATTTAAAAATTTCTAAAGATGTATAAATAAAAATTGTATATTTATTTTTCTAATTTTTAAAATACAACATTGAAATATTGTCTAACTTAATCTTATATCAGCTTCACGCTGTATCCCGCATACAGCAGGGTAGGCAGGGGGAACCTAGTGTTAAGTTCTCAGTTCTTCCCACTTTCTGCCCTTCTTTTTTTTTTTAATCTTATATCATCATCCTTGATCATATATTTTATACATGCATTTTTAAACATTCAGAATGTTAAACATTCTACGGAGTAAAGAGACCATTGTAATAAAACTGCGTTCCGCTCCAACTTCCGCTTATTTAGAGTAATTGTACGCTAGAAATTAAGTAGTGAGGTGGTGCTTAGAAATATAATTTATATTCGAAAATTAAAATTATACCAATTTGGTATAATTTTCGAATGACGTATATAAATATATAATATACATATATTTGCTTTTTTATTACTCTAGATATAATAGGTAATATATTTAGGTGGCTATATTTGTTTATCCATCCTATCGAGTGGAATCCTGACAAGTGGGGACTAAAGGACAGGGGTAAATGGGTCACATGCTATTCAGGTTTAATATTAGGTCGGACATATGCGCTTGGAAAAAGATACATGATTATAATAATTTTAAATTTAAATATATTTAATGTTTTCTATCTACTTTCAAAAATAGATGTTGCTTTTGTTTGCAAAAAATAATTTTGCTTAAGCGTAACATTAATGAAGTGTTTACATAATTTTTCAGTGAAATTAAAAGCTAATATTAAAATAAAGGATTTATAAAAAAATTTAATGTATACTTATTTATTTTTACTAATTAACTATGACACATTGTATAATCTGTGTTATTGTAAATAGAGTAAAGTATTTGTTTAGTGGCCACTCTGTTGAAATGAAATCCCGACGAGTGAGGGCCGTTCGCGCCAGTTCTCTGTAAATGGGTCACAGGCTATTCAGATCCCAGCCTCTGCCTATATTATGTGTGCCCCTTGCATAATTGAACACACGGTAAATTATTGTCACGTCTCCAGATGCTTATAGACGCATTCTAGGATTCTTTCGGCTTGTAGGTATCTTCTAGCTTAGTTAAAAAAAGCCCTTTTTGATATTATATCATAAAATAATATGTAATTTATGACAATCTACTAGTGATAAATAATAAAATAAACAAACGTTATAACTATCCATTCTTAAAAAATATAATTTAAAAAATATTATATAATGTAATTTCATCATCCATGTATGTAAATACCCTGTACAATAGTATAACTACATACATATATAAATCAAACAACATTTAGAAAAATATAAATGAAATAGTATTTAGCGTCAGCCTTATTTGTATGTCAGTTACAAAATTTACCCAACAAGAGTATTAAAACAGCTTACGCTTTGCGTGAATGTTTCTAGCATGGATAGTATTCAGTCATTAAACTCCATTGTTATTTAAACGCTCAGCTTTAGAGAGCTTACATTTATCCAGAAACCATTTGGAAGTATAATTTTTTGATATAATTATATACACTACACATATTTTTACATATTTACATTCCACAATTATAGTAGGTACATGAGGCATGAGAGAAGAACTAGACAGTTTATACTAAAACGTTGAAATTTGTATAGTAACTTTGTGATTTTTAGGGTTCCGTAACATTTAAGGAAAAAATAACACTTTTAATATTACTTTGTTGTCCGTCTATCTGTCTGTCTGTCTGTCAAGAACCTTCATTTCAGGAACGCTTTGAGATATCGAGTTGAAATTCAAAGTATATACTCACATGATTTCCTCCATGATTTCCTAAAAAAATCGTATTTCTACTTTTACTTTAAAAAAGATGTGGTCGTTTATATTGTAAAAACGCATATTCCGACACTATATCAAATTTAATTATATCAAAATTAATAGGGTCCTTCCGGTTGACCTTAGCATCTACAGCTAGTACTAGTTCAAAAAAAATCTGAAACTATACATTTATGTCTAAATTCTAAAAAAATATAGTTTTAAAAAAAGGGGGGAAAAATTTGGAATAAAGCCGCTAGTTCAAATAAGGTATTAGATGAAAGGGCTCTGGCTAAGCTAAATTGAATTTCAGACAAAAACTCGAGAACTCCAATTTTTGTATGGAATCCTCGGTGGGCGAGCCCGATTCGCACTTGTCAGGTTTTTTATGTAGCACTTCAGATCGAATCTACGTACTTCATGCGGTGTAGAATGTATACTACATATATTAACAAAGAACAATATGTATACAGAATTATATTTATAATATAAGTGTATACAACACGTACCTAAAGTAATATATCTAATTCTATTTGTTTTTTTTCAGGCTGCAGTTCCGGAAGGTATGACATTTCCGGGATCTGTGCCAGACGTGGCTGAGAGGTGTGGCCGTTGGGCGCCAGATTCACTATCCGCATCCGCATCCGGTAGCTCTGATGAGAAACCAACACCTCGAAGGCCGCGCTGGCGAGTAGCTTTAGCAGCGCTGGTTGTATTGGCCGCGCTCGGAGCAGCTCTTGCACTGCCACTAGCCCTAGGCGGCGGGGGCCGCGCCACACCTGAACAACGGTTAACGACAATCCGACGCATGTTACGCGACTCTCCACTGGTGGACGGACACAACGATCTCGCATGGAACGTCCGAAAGTTTCTTCATAATAAAATAGGGGATTTTAATTTAAGTGCTGGCTTAGAAGGTTTGGAGCCGTGGGCAAGATCGCGCTGGTCGCACACGGATATTCCACGGCTAAGACTTGGTCAAGTCGGCGCCCAATTTTGGTCAGCATATGTTCCATGTGGGGCAAGAGACAAAGATGCTGTACAATTAGCGCTTGAACAGATGGATGTCATTAAAAGAATTGTTGAAATGAATGGAGCACATCTCGCTTTAGTTACTGATGCAGCAGAACTTTTGGAGGCACACAGAGAAGGTCGAATCGCTTCGTTGATAGGTGTGGAAGGTGGTCATGCTCTGGGTGATTCATTAGCAGTGTTGCGTGCTTTTTATCATCTAGGTGCTCGATATTTAACAGTTACTCATACATGTGATACTCGATGGGCGCGTGCCGCTGGCACCTCAGGTGGACTCACAGAGTTCGGACGCGCTGTAATTCGGGAAATGAATCGCCTTGGCATGATAGTAGATCTGTCGCATGCAGGTGAGGAGACGGCGCGTGACGCTTTAGAAACTTCACAAGCGCCAGTCGTGTTTTCTCATTCAGGTGCCGCAGCAATTTGCAATTCTTCAAGGAATGTACCAGATGACCTCTTACGAATGGTAGCTGCAAATGGTGGAGTAGTCATGATAAATTTTTATGCAAAACTTGTTACCTGCGGAGAGCGAGCAACAGTAGAAGACGTTATTACACATATTAATCATGTGCGGAGTGTAGCAGGTGTAGAACATGTGGGGCTTGGAGCAGGATATGATGGCATCGATGCACCGCCTGAGGGTCTAGAAGATGTATCGCGATATCCACATTTACTAGCAGAGTTGTTACGTGACCCTGAGTGGAGTGAAGAAGATGTCCGAAAGTTAGCTGGTATGAATGTGGTACGCGTTCTCCAAGACGTAGAGCGAGTGCGAGATCAATGGCGACGCGCCGCCGTATTGCCTGGAGAGGAAACTCCGGGCGCCCGCCACGGCGAGTGCGTATACGGGCCCGCGTGACGTAGGCTGCGTGCCGCGCGCTTCCGCGGCGCTCGTCATACTGCTCAATATTGACACTTGTTGATCGTAGTTATACATGTATATTAGTGTCCAAATGTGATTTAGAGATTAAAGTAATCTTTACCTGACCTCGATGCACAAATTGTTTAGCTAAGGAGCCGCGCGTGCTGGGTGCTTCGTCTCGACGTCGGCCCGCGGCTCGACCGCTGAACTCTTCTCCATCCACGCACACGACTTCGTTGACGAATGCCCAATACGATCCGCGATTTATATAATGTGAGCCAAGATTAAAAAAAGGAATTATAAAAAGAATAATGTGTTTATAGAAAAATAAATATTCTTTATTTATAAAAACATATTGTTTTATTTATTTTTTACTATCTCTATATAAAACAAAAGGATAGAAAAGTGAATTCTGTACATGAAAGATTTATAAAAAACTAAAATTAAGTTGGTTAAAAAATCGATTTTAGAAAGTTAAAAATCACTTAGCAGAATTCTTGTCTGTCGGTATGTCTGTCTGTCTAGTTTTCTTTAAAAAAATTAAAAAACGAGAATACAAATTATTTAAAATACCGATAACTACTAGATGGAAGTGAATAAACTCTAGCATGGTAATAGTTCAAAGCCTAATGCAACTTATAGGATAGTTTTCACCATGGAGTATAAAGCAATTTTAGTAGGAAAAATAACATAATTATAATTTTTAACAAAAAAAAACTACTTCAATATCAACCGGATCTCAGAATCAGAACTTAATCAAACTTTCATAAAACTACCCTTGATATGTACTCTTTCGCATGTGTTATATTAACTATTGGTATATTTTAACCAAAAAATTACTATAAATATATTAGAGGCTGTCGTGGCGCAGGGGCACAAGGATTTGACTGTAACACGACGTTGTGGGTTTGATCCCCAGTCGGAGGCATAAATTATTATTTAATAATATTTACATTTCTTCCCTCTGGCTCCAAGGGGACCACTCAACATGCCTCGAGAAAATCATTATAGGCGGGATACTGCGTGAATCTAATTGTAACTCTTTTTTTTATGAACCGACTAAAATAACAAATAAACCGATTAAAATAACTCAATGTTAAGGGAAGTGTGATAAAAAAAGTGCACTTAAATCGGTTAAGCCGTTTCTGAAATTAGTGTGAACAAACGCACAGACAAACAGACAAACTTCTATTACATCGTTAATATAATATTTCTTCCATGTCTCTAAATCACATCGATAAGCTGCGATTTTATTGTAAGTATAGATAAGTTGTTTTTTTTTTCAAACATTTAATTGAATATATTTATATAATAGCAATTACGAAAATGCAACCTAAGATTGTAATTTTCACATTAGAAATCTTAAGTGTGCTGTACACATACATTACAGGTGTATTAAAACACGAAGGCAATCTAGTGTATTTTAAGTAAATAATCCAGTAGTTTTAGCAGGCAAAGCCACGAGCGGATCGCTAGTTATAAATAAAGGAAAACTCAAAACTTTACTATTTTTTTTCTGTGACATACTCATACCTTTATAATTATTATTTTTTTTTAAATAATGTACTCACATCTTGCCAAAGTTCACAAATCTAGGTCAACAGGAAGTATCATGTACCTTTTAGGTTTTGTTTACGCCTTAAATATACGCCAGACAAACGTACAAAAACAGATAAAGTGATAAACGGAACCTTTCCGTATTTTTTCCGTACCCTTTAAGGCAAAAAGCAACCCTTATAAGATCACTTTTTTGTCCGTCTATCTGTCTGTCTGTCAAGAGCCTTTATCTCAGAAACAATTGGAGATGTCAAGTTAAAATTCAAACCATATACTCAGATCTATAACTCCATGATTGTCTAAAAAAAATTCTACTTTTACTTTAAAAACAGATATGGCCGTTTATATCACAAAAAAGGCGTATTTTGACACTATCAAGGGAATTAAAATTCATAGGGCAACTCCGGTTGACCTAGAACTATGAAATTTGGCAGCAAGCATCTACAGGTAGTACTAGTTCTGAAAACTATACATTTGTGGTTAAACCTAAAAAATAATCTTAAAAAGGGGAAAAACATGGTATTAAAGCCGCTAGTTCAAGTGAGGTATTAGATGAAAGGGCTCTAGCTAAGCTAAGCCTAAATTTCAGAAAAAGCTCAAGACCTCCAATTTTTTACGGAACCCTCGGTGGGCGAGTCAGATTCGTGCTTGTCCGGTTTTTTCGTTTGGGGAATAGAACCCCAAAAATATCCTTTATTTAAAAAGTAGCGTACTTTTTTATTCTAATTAACTAACAAGAACTGCCATAGAGGCGGTGGCCATAGATGAATTCACAAGGGACTCTGCAAAGGCTACCGGTATATAAACCTGGCCCAAGTAAACAAGAACGGCAATGGATCAAGTAACACCACCTAATCTGCTACTGATTATGGGGCACAAGGACCATTACAAGAACGCTTTCCTTGAATTCCTTAAAGCTACTAAAAAAATAAAGCTGCTGCTATATAAATATTGTAAAATAGTAAAATTGTAATACGTATTAAAAGGTATTAAATAAATAGATAAAGAAAAGGCATACTAAAAATATCTGGAATCTCTTAGGAATTAAATCTCTAGATAATTATGTCTAGTTATAAGCCTAGTTTACGTAGCAGATAAAATATAAAGTTAAAGGTGATAATTATGGAAAAGTTAGATAAAAAAAAGGTACCAAGTGTCTGTAGTGTTTAGCTAAAATATATAATATATTGAAAAAAAAACAAGAACTACCTTCTTTAAAACTTTTTTTTAATTGCTGTTTGCTATTAGTTCGAGAATACATCTATATTTATTTTTTTATCTTCTTAAACATAGTCCAACTATACAGTTTGGCTTTATTTTCCATTTTTCTCAAAGAATATTTAAAAAACTACAAATTCACAGATATATTTTATAAACTGCTGAAAATCCACAAACATACATTTATATGGTGGTTAATGGGTATTGAGTTCCTCTAGCAGTCAACTACCATTGATTCAAGTTCAGACTTCAGTCAGTCACATATTTATGTAATAAAAAAATAACGTTAACAGATTATAACTTCTGAATAAAAGAATAAACAAGAAATATTATTTATCAAAATAAAAAAAATCTGGTTTTCAAAAAACAAAGCAAACATCTACATCCATGTTTTAATTTGAGAGTTTACTCTGTTAGGCTATTATACATTCAATAGAGGCCGTAGTAATACGGTAAAATTTTGTGCACGTCGTAAAATAAATAAGTACGTTTATTTCCTAATCCTAATTAACTATACTATCCACAAAAAAGAATTTTTTTTTTTGTTGTATTTCTAAATGACCTTTTAGTGATTTAGAAAAATATTTAAAATGTTATTAGAAAAACAACGATTAAGTAAATTAATAATTTTTAATTGTATTAATAGTGTTAATTTTACTAAACTAATGAACGAAATATGAATCATTTATGTAATCGAACTTAATTATGTTTATATCATAAACGTAGACTCAAGTTGATTTTGACATTAGATTACAATACATTATTATCTGTGGTATATTCACATTTCAATTTATGTCTGAATTCTTATCAAAATCAAAAATGACATTTGTTAATTCTTAATTCATTTATTGTTTCTGATTGATTCTGATTTGATCAGGTTCTTGTTTATATATTCTGTAGTTTACGTTTAGTGAATTTTATTTTTTTAATATTAACACTTATTAAGGTTTTTAGTGCAATATTTTAACTACTATCCATTATTCAGGTGAGTTTTTACAAATAATAAATTGTTTGTGTCCCTATGTTAATTCCTCAAAATCAGCATTTTGCACGTCCATTTCATATTTCCTCTATTGCATGCAGCCTAAATTCGAAAAGAGGATGGATTCTACTCCAGGTTTGTCTTATAAAATCTTTGTCCTAGGATAAGTTTAATAACTTTTGATCACCTCCTTATATTATGACATTATTTATATTTATCATTTACGCAGTGTACGTCATATTTGTTAATATATTACAAAATATCTTATTGATTGTGCATTATATTATTTCATTGATAATGATTCTGAAATTCTTTTTCAGACACATTTAACGAATCTGTTTCATCTATATTGGAGCGTAAAGTTCGTGGTTGGCTAAGTGGAGTTATTGACGACATGCGAAGGAGTAGTCCTGTTCAGCAATGGCTTGACTCAATGCCAGCTGACTCTGATATAGATGTCCAAAATGAAACTGAAATAACCTCTGATAATGACCATAATCACTGTGAACAAAGTAAGAACTCAGAGTCTAAATCTGATGAAAATAAAGCCGAAGGATCTATAACTGAAAACACTGTGGTAGAAAATGAAATACACAAAGATACAATTCATGATGATAATAGTTTAGATGTCCCAGCACAACGAGAAGCATGGAAGAGGAAATCTTTAGAGAGTGGTGTACTTACAAGCACTCCCCATTCAAGAAATGTGAAAATGAAGCTACAAAGAGATCATTCAGTCCAATCAGAAGGATATGTACCAAGATTTAAAAATCCTTTATTTAGAGACCATTCATTACAGGTAAACATATTTTCCAATAATGTAGTAGAAACTATCAAATCTAATTTAAAAGTTTAGCATAATTTTAAATATGGGTGGAATTCTTATATATGTATCTGCATCTAGATCCAAATTGTTACATCTATAATATCTATGATATATACAATATGTGACTAACGTATATATATATATATATTTGGATTTTTTTTTTTATTTACAGTCAGATGCAAGTGGTTCAAGTGGTAGTTCTGTTTTAAATGTGTTAGGCGCCAGGAAAGTTGATGCTGAGTCTGTGCTATTAGCTCTTGGATTTGGCCCAAGTGAAAAGCAACAAAAATTGCAAAGAATTCCAGATAGATTTTTAGTGCCATCAAAAGTGAGTGTTAACTTTTTTCTTTTATTAGCATCTCGCTATATCATGCACATTGCAAAGTAGACAGAAGGAACCTAGTATTCTGTTTCCCCACTTTCCATCAAATTTTTGAGATACTACATAATGAGTGAAGGAACTCAATGCCCCACACTTTGCCTTCTTACCAGTCAGAGTTGAACCTCCAACCTTCGTATTTACACTCATGTGCTGTGCATTGAGTTTAACTTAATATTATATTACTTTTTAATAGAACAAATAATTACTTAATAATTGCATCCAATAAAATATATATNTATATATATATATATATGGTTTATTTTGGTAGCTTAAAGGAATAAGTACAGAACAATTTATTAAAGATGAACAACATTCAATGCGGATGCATGATTGTGGGATTTTTGGTTATAGAGGCCTTACTGGTAAGTAATTTTATTACATTTAGCACAAAATGCTATTAATAAATATTAACATAACATCATTTTACTAATAATTTAACAACCACTAATAACTTTCAATTTTCTATTAAATTTTCTTATTATTATTACTAATATGAGGCCAAACATAAATTATATCATTTAATAAAGGAGGATTGACTCGCTTGTCTATTATGTGACAAGGAATGGTGAGGGGTCCTAAATTTTGTGACATCAAATTTTAAAATTTATCATTTTAAAATTTATAAATAAATAAGTGATATTACTATAGGTAGAGGGGGAGCTGTGGCAACATTGCAAGTCAAATTTGTGACACCTCTGACTATGTCAGAGTGATAAAACTGTCATGGTATTCATTTAACATCCCTTTAGAAACATATCTTTGAGAGTTTAATATAATATATATAACCTATTCATTGCTATTGTAAGTTTTCAAGGCCATAGTTCAGCGCACAGAATTATTTATTACATTATAAATATCCTTATTCACTATCAAGCATGTCAATTATGCAATGTATTATTCTAAACAAAATAACAAAGTCAGAAAGCTAAACTTTAAAAGAAGCTAAGCTTTAAGGAACAAAAGTCAAAAAGTGAGAGTCAAGAGTGTTTTTGTCATCACCTCTTTAAATGAAACCACAGTTTTATAAAAACCTAATTAAAACACAAGAGATTTTTCGAAAAATGGAAAAGTTTTTTTCAAATAAAATAATTATAAGTCATAACGCCGCACACGCCTCATTCACGAAATCGAGTCGTAAGTAATGGCGGCGATGTTGAATTGCATAAAATAGAAGTATGTTTTTAGACAATGAAGAGTGGCAGGTCGGCAACGCTTAGTAGTATCTTTGTAGTGTTTACGTTATTGATATCTATTCGTAATTGCGGTAAGGATAAACATCGTAAAATGAAAAAAAACCTACATCTAAACTTGAGGTATCTTGAATAATTTCTTTAGGTATGAGTTGGAAATATTTTACCCTATATGCTGCTTTCCTGTACTGTTTAAAGTGTATTACATTTTTGTTATAATTTTTCTTTCTTAATATATAATTATAGCACGCCAGACCTTAGACATCTTCATTACCTAATAACTGCCAAAGTAACCACCATCCAAGATCCATATTCACTAATAGTACATACCAGTGTTGAGTATGTGCGCACAGAAACTTTAAGGCTTTATAAAATAATCTCTATTAGTTATTGATACAAATTTTGTATTGGTTTTAAAGTTGACGTGCATTACTTATCAATATTTGATTTTATTAAGTATGCATTTCACATAACATAATATTTTACTTACACAACAAATAAATTATCCGTTAAGAACAAACAAACAATAAGAAAGACATTGTTTTTATGTTATTAACTTTTGCTAGCGGCTTCGTCGGCGTCAATTTTGATTAATATTGCCAAAAGTATCGCGCGTCCCATAGTGTCTATGTATGTTTATTATTTTTAACGTTCATCCATTTAACGTTCAGTTGATCTTGATTCTGACTAAATATTTTATAAAAATCCCAACACCCTGTTTCACATTCTCTAAGGCTGAGTTTAGAAAGTTTAGAAGAGAAATTAGATATTACGACTTTTTTTTAATTCCCTTCAAGCAAACCTGGCAATAAAACAAAAAACAATTATTCAATTTAGTGCAGTTGTTTAGAATATATGCGCCTACATACATTTCAGCAATTCATTTTCATATATAGATAGATATAGATAAATTACTAAGGTATTTCTTCTGCTTCATATAACCTGGGATACTAATTCACTAACACCATGGTGACTAACAACAGAACACTGTACTCCTGTATGCCGCTTCATGAAACCTTTGCCATCAAGTTGTAATAGATCACATAAAGTGCCTGAAATTGCTGTTCAGTAAGTACCAGTATATTTTTTTAATTAAAAATGCTTATTTAGTAATGTATTTATAAAATGTTTAATATTTTTATCATCATATTATTTACTTATCAGATTTTTTTATCAGCTTCACACTGTATCCCCCACATAGCAGGGTAGGCAGAGGGCACCTAGTGTTAAAACACTCCGTTCCCCACTTTCCGCCTAGTTCTGCAGGTATTGCGTGTTGAGTGGCGGATCTCAGCGTCGCGCTTTACTTCGACACCAGAGCGAAGAAATGGAAATATAAATGTAAATAAATCATTAATTTCCTCGAGTGGGTATCGACCCCACAACCAGTCGATTTTACAGTCGCACTTTGTGCCCCTGCAGTTCGACTGGCCTCACTTATCAGATTTATTTGGTTTAATTAATTGTGGACTCAAATTTATTGGTTCCCTTTGTAACAAATGGAAATCAATTCGGTAGTCTCCAAGTATAAAAAGAAAACAGATTCTGAATTTTGAATAATACATATTTATAAATTATATGTATGTAACATACATGTATATTAATGTTCAACGTAAGTATCAACATAAATGCATATAATAGATGTATTAATACGTCTAACGAACGAAAAAAGAAAGAACAAAACACATAAAAATAATAAATAAATAAATTATAATATAAACATCAAGTAAATGTGTTTTGATATGAATATGAGCGTTTATCTGTTAGCCTTGAAGTATTTATAATTAATAACAATATGTATGAGGCAGGGCACAGCGTCTCACTGTATACGCGACTGTCGGTTCGATTCCCGCTCGGAGGAATCAATTATTTTCATTTTCTCGCTCTTTCCTTCCCTCTATCTACCCTGCTATACGCAGCATGAAGCGAAAAGAATAACAAGATAAAACAATTGCAGGGAATCCTCATGTTCCACCGTCGACAATTGTAGCTAAGATAATGGACTGTATCCTCCAGGACGATGTGTGTCGTGAGGAGGCGTTGATGAAGAGCCGTCATTCCATAGCGGACATGCGCAGTCCCGCAGCAATACACGCACATCTCACTTCAAGATTAAGAAGTACTTAATGAAAATATTTAAAAGAGTATGTTACATATTTTTAGGTTATATTATCCGACAGGCCATTTTGGACTGGAATATGAATTTCGTTATGGTAAATGCTTCGTTGTTGTCATGTGTTTTTTTTAATTCACTTAATTTTTTTGCACTTTGAATGTTTTTTATGCTTAGGGAAATATTAGTGCTTAAAAGTGACTGAGATGGGTTTTTTTAATCGTACTTTAACTGTGGACCAGAACTGTATATATTTTTAATTATTTATATGCAAAAAATTAAAAAATAATAATAGTTTTATGCAAAAAAATCATGGTTCAAGAATCATTCGATAAGCCTCAGCTAAATACATTTTTGGAAATTTATACATTTTTGTGTTTTTTAAATATTTTTTACGTACATTTTATAGTGCATGATTATTTAATTAGCTTAACATTTAATAAACAAGTCGAATAAATTATGAAAACAAAACAGAAGTTTATCTTATAAATATATACAAATTATTCCACTTTACTTGGAACCATTGATTTTTTTTAATGTTAAACTATTAAAACTAAAATATGATAAAGACTCAATTTAAAATATAAAAACATATCTCTGTAGCAGGTATAAATTGATTATCAATTTCTTATATAAAAGTACCATATCTAATAAAAAATATTTACCTTTCCTATAGTAATTATATAGTTTTATTAGGTGAATTTACATTATTAAATAGTTTTACTAGTTCTTAAAATAAAACTGTGTTCTATGATGTCCTATCTGTTTTCTCATTCCTACTATTATTTATACTTTTAGACTTCTCTCTGTTTTTCTAAAAGTAGTATATATTAAAATCACTAACGCCTAATAGCTTCACGTATATATAGCAAGATAGGCAAGCTTAACCTAGTGTTGAGACACTCCGTTCTCTACTTTCCGCCCAAATAACCTTGCGTGTTGAGTGTCGCAAAGGAAATTGAAATAAATCCTTCCTATGAATGGATATCGAAACCACAGCCGTCGCATTAATAGTTAAACAAATGTTTACTAAAAATAAATGTTGCGCAACTACAACGTTGACATCATATTTCCATCTAGTTGAAATAAGATATTTCCTATTTAACTTGTTTGTTATTTCAACTTTATCTTCTTGCTGGACTATACCTACCTACTACTGTTTAATATGGATTTATTAACTAATAAACAAAGGGTGACAATGCTTCTTGTTTTAATATATTTGAATTTAAAGAGTAAAAATAATTTAATAATAAATATATATACATAATATGTTTATTATTAAATTATAAGATTTATTATTTCTTCAATAATATGTCCTTATGAAGACGTGTGTCCTAAATATCTTTTGTGTCTCATGTCGTGACGAGTACGCCTCCTTTTATTTTTTGCTCCATATTATACTATGAATTGCCTTGTTGCCGTATCGCTTTAAAAAACATTAAGGTACCGGTACACTAAAAATTTTATTTATTTTTTCAATAAAAATTAATAATTAAAATTTTTTATAATAAGTAAACATAATTATAGAATTTTTACAAGATCAAGATTTTTTTATAAAGTCAAAGATGAAAATAAATTCTTAAACAATAAATAAATTCTTACATAGACAATTCTTTATATGTGAGTATTTGTGAGGAAACAAACATACTCCTTTACTCACTTTATTTTTATTTTAAAAAATATATTAGGCGTGTAGTTCCATATTTAAATTTAGATAAGGAATTAAGTACTTATAGATATGTGTGAAGTTTGTTACATTTTCGCAAATTATTACAAAGTAATAAAAACATGACTTATAAAAACCGTATCAATAAAAATATAACAAACATCATAAGCATTTTTAAAATAAAATGGACATAGTCCATATTTTAAATTAGTAAAATTAAGTCATAGTAGACTTTTAAAAATCTATTCTCTTGTTTGTGTTATGTAAATTTAGCAGTTTTAAAGTAGGCTTACTATAGTCAATACACACTTAAAGTAAAACTTTAAATTTATGACCCAAATGTTCATATACCTACTTATAACTTGTATATTTCTCCTTATTATATTATTGAGATTGATAGAAATTATTACAGATATATATTTATTCAAAAATATTTTATTTGTATATACAATACACATATATACTTATTGCAAAGATGATGTTTTAATATAAATACTATTTGTTGCAATATTAACTAGCTATAAAAATTAAACATTGACTCGATTTTATTCTTAAATATAATTGTAATAACATAAAATATTTTAGCTTTATCTTTTAAAAAAATGGGAAAAATCGCCAGTTGTTTTTAATGATACCATCAATATTAAAAGGAGTAGGCCTGCTATTAAGAAATACCTAATTTTAACTAGAAACAACTAATAGAATATTTTAAAATCTATCATGTTTGTATTTCTGTTTGTGTTTTGTTGTGATTTTAAATTTTGTATAGAATCAAGTATTTTGTAGTTGTTAGATCGTTTTATTATGTTTTGTGTATAGATTTTAGATACATTTTAGTTTGGGCTGTGTTTAGAAAAAGTCATTTTTTGTGGTTTTAGATATAAGATATTTAATTTTGTAGAACATAGTGATAATAATAATTATGTTCGATTGTATTTATCATTTATAACTATAATAACTTTTATTGCTTCAGATCTTTTTTGGAATGTTTTATCATATTAGTACTTAAAAGGAGCAAAATAAATTATTAAAATTATCTTTGTAAGACAATGTTGCCAAATTACTTAATAACAGTTTTGAAAAGTTTTAAAAATTATGAGCTTTATCTAAATAGCTAAAATTTTTTTTTGTATAAAGTTATATTACTTTTCAAAAGACGATAAAACTGACATATTTTAATTTATTTCCAAAATTTAGAACTATAGTCACAATTTTTCTTTAACATTTGATTTTTCTATCTTATATATAAATTTACGAAATACAATATTAAATATATATAATAGTGCCTGCAAAGTAAACAATTAAGTACTATTAATGCTTGTTTTGTTCCTGTGAATTATTTTTAAGTTGTTTTATATAAAAATTATTTTCACCTGTGCCTTACCCATGTAGGCTGTTAGAACGTAATTTATATATAGTATAAGTACTTAATAACATCACACAATATTTGAATCAAATTTGTAGTTTTTTATTGAATATCTTATCTTCAATCAAAATACTCATAACTTTTGTACTAACAGTCTACATAAATCTTACATATCTTGTAGTAATAGTAAAAAAATGTATTTAATTATTTTTAATATTCATGAAATCATGATACTTACCGTAATAAAAAAATTTTGCTCATTTACGTTACTTAAAACATTGTTATACATAATGTCTTAAAATATAATTTTTATTAATGTTTTGATAATTAAAAAGCAACTTTATGAGATGTAAAATATATTCCTATTTTAAAAAGTTTTTTGGTTTTATTTTATAAACTTATATAATATATGAGTCAATTTAATTATTTATTATAGAGGATACTAGTTCAGTTCAGTAAAGAGTTATTTTGTTAAACCAACTGTGAAACATTTCTTTTCTGATACAATACTTTCTAAATTCATCAAATATGAACATGAACAGCGCGAAGGGTACTGCTAAGAACCACCTGAAATGAAAATTCTTAGTCGATTTTAATTTTTATAGCTTCTCGTTGTATCCCAGCACATTGCAGGGTACGTATAGGAAACTTGGGAACCTAGTATTAGCACACTCCTTTCCCATTAAGACACTTTCGTTCCCCGCTTTTGGAGGAGACGTTGCCTATTAAGTGGCGGAACTCAATGCAAGCAGAGCGAGAGAAATTAAAATATTGTAAGCTCAACAATTAAATTTTCAATCGGGGGCAGTTGCTTGTAGGTAACGTCCCTTATTGGAAGGAAATTCGTGTGAAGTATTGTTATTGGGTGATATATATATATATANTATATATATATATATATACATATCACTTATTATAATTATGTAATTATAATTTCTACAAAAAGACGATATGTGTTTTTATCTTGTTCTTAAAAAAACGCTAGCCGCTTTCTGTTTCTAATAATATTGTATATTTCATTTGAGTCGAAATCGAATCCACAACCTCATGTGCCCCTGCACCACGACCTCATTACTTAATGTCATATTTTCATTTGAAACAATACTTATTATCTCGAGTCCGGACTGAAAGTGGAGAAAGAAGTGTCTTAGCGCTGGCTGAAGTAGGTAGGAAGTCAATTTATTTATTTATTTTTATCTTACCCAATTTTAGAAGCTGCCTGCAAAGTGTGACTGTAAATGCTTCTGTTTGTGGATTCGAACCCCACTCCAGGAATATTTATTTAAATTTATATTTTAATTCCTTTGCTCTGATTTCGGCCCAAAGCGCGGCCTTAAGTTCCGCCACTCAACACGTAATGTCTTCGGAATTCGGCAGAGAGAGAGACTTTCTTCCTTTTCTTTATTCCGTACACAGCAGGGGATACAGCATGAAGTTGATAAAAAAAACTTTAATATTGTTTTCATAAAAACATTTACCATCTTAACCGTAGAGGATATGTTCTGAAGAACGTGTTTATGCCCGGCGTGTAGCACACTGCACAAGCCAGCGTCATTTCAAATATCAATCCCATATTTAAAACATTATTCTTCATACCTTAAATATGACAAAATTGTGAATAACGATACCAATGTGGTCAATATATCGGTAGGTACATCTAATCATATCACTAAAGACTCAAAGCCTTGATTTTATTTTAATACTAAATATCCTATGTATGTCTTGGTTGAATAGTTTGGGCGTGAAAGCGTAACAAATAAACAAACTTACATTCACATTTGTAATATTTGTATGATGAATACATCATACAATTTACTAGATACTGGCAATATTAGTTCAAACCTACGTAGGTAGGTACGTACTTAAGTAGTTTAGCCGCATATACTTAATTCAGTTAATAAGGAATTCTATTATGCTTCAATATCGAATGAAATTTTGAGCACACAAACATCGAATTTGAATAGAATCGTTATAGGCACAAATTACACAATTTCATCACGTTCCATAGTTATATAAAGAATTAGCCTTACCGACATGAAACAAGGAATTAAACCTTGTTTTACAAATTACACCATTCATCATCTGTGTGACCACTATAGCAGCAAAGTAAGTGGCTTGACAGGCGCGTTCGAGCTCTTTCCTTTCAGCATACGTCCACTCTTGACCTAAAGAATCTTCCACATCGCTTACCGCTTCGTTATCCCATTGTTCTCTTAAACCTTAAGTTTTTATCTTTATGAGAATAGTTAATTATGAAACATATTATCTACTATTGTATCTTTTTTTTGTACTTAGGTATAACTATATTTATAGTAATGAGGAAACAACTGCGTTTACATGTTCTCGACATACATACATACGTCTATAACACAGTAATTGAAAGAATAAATTTCATTCATACAGAATATCCTTATTTCTAAATTGATAATAATCTACGCTATATGCGCATGTCAGAGTAGGCAGAGGTAACCAGGGAACCTATTGTTCCACTTCCTTATCCATTTTCCGTCGAAGGTATTGCGTGTTCAGTGGCGGAACTCAACGCCGCGCTTTGTCTTGTTACTAGAACGAGACGTAATCGAATCCACAAGCTTTCGCGTTAACAGACGCACACTTGTGCCCCTGCACCACGAAAAGTAAAACGCCTGCAAAATATTACTCACCAAAGAGTTTAGATGGATAAAATCCATGTTCAGCCATAACAATGAAGTAAGCGAACATGCCGGCAGAAAACTCGACTAAACCTAGATGTCCATAAGCTAGACGCAGCATGCGTGACGACACGAGGGGGTCCGAGCTACGGGGAGGTCTCGCCATTACATCCTGCTCTGCGTTCTCATGTGACAACGACACTGCTGGCCACATATCTGTGCCCAAGTCCACGCATAGAATTGTCATGACTCCTACAATTTTTTTATCATATTTGCTTAATATTTCTCTATATTTTAATATATTTTATAGTTAAATGCATATTTAATAGGTAAGTAGGTATTTTTTTACTATTTGTGTAAAGAATTAAGACACGCGCCAGCGCGTCCAGCCAAGCTAAGGAGCTGCAAACGCGCAATGTACATTTTACACGAATTACTTCAAGCTACTTTTGAGCCCTTCATAACCCGTAAACCAATTAATCTACATGCATGAAACTTTGCGGATTTGTTAAAGCCCCCAAACTTGTGATTAATATAAAATTTGAACTATTTAACTGAAACGGTTATTGACGTTAACGGTTATTAACGTTTAAAAATCGATATTTTTGTGACTGACTCACTCATTATTAAAAATATAACCTACTTCTAGACGGAATACTAAATTGATGTTTTTATACCAAGGTAGGCTTCTGTACGTAGATTGTTATAGAGCTTGATTTAATTTTGAGTGAAAAATCTAACTCAATACTTAGCATTTAACTTGGCTCTCATTTCACATATATGTTTTTATTACGTACGTAATAGCGTAACCTATATGTACATATATTACCTATTACCAACCTGTATGTGTAATTAGTATTAGTAGTTAGTATCTATTAGTAGTTTGAGTATTATATAATAAAATTGTGAGTGTTCATTGTTGCATAATTTATATCGATAATTATGACGTTTGTCTAGATTTTGGGATTAAAAAGTGTTTTTGGAATTTATTGACCTAATTATGAGGTTCTTAGCCAATAAGATTGTACGTATTTTAAAACTTATAAGAAATTCTTCTAAGGAAATTTTGATATTACTTATTTGTACTAATATAATAAAGGGGAAGAGTTTGTTTGTTCAATAATTAGGAACCCATCGTATTACTTTAACCGTGTGCACTGCACAAATAGTTAAACAAAATTTTCATCATTTGTAAAATAATGAACTTTTATAAGTAAGTGACCATAAGGCATTTTGTGACAAAAAATAATTGAAAATTATATTACAATGTGATGTTTAACGTTATTTATTTGATATGGATATTGAAACTTACGAGGAAAAGTTATTCCACCTTCAAAGAATTTTAATAAAGATAAGCTTTGTCTTTTATAGCATACTTTTCGAGAATATGTAAATAAATGTAAATCTCAAAATTATAAAAAAAAACGGATGTATAAATTATATAATCTATCATTTGGCAAATGCAGCATAATAAAAGAATTATAGGTAACATGCGGGCGAAGCCGCGAGTGGGCCCCTAGTAGGATATATAAGTATGGCTTTTGTATTATTATTGATACTTAATATACATAAATAAGAATTAATCATCATCACGTCACGATGGCAGACATGGGAATTCTATCCAGAAATATGTGCGATGTAACGCGATGATTGTGGATTCGATTCATTCGCTCTAGTACCAAGACAAAAGCGTAATGTTGAGTTCCGCCACTCAACACGCAATGCCTCGAAAATTCGGCAGAAAGAGGGGAACGGAGTGTCTTAACATTAGGTTCCCCCTGCCTACCCTGCTATATGCGGGATACAAAAGCTTAAAAAAAAACTTACATGCACATGTTGTAGGTCTCTTTAAAAAATATATAACATTAGGCAAAGATTCTGAGCAGAAGGCAAATAAAAACTCACTTAGCTTAACAATGTGTTCCCTGAACATGGCTGTCAAATGCAGAAATAAGAATGAAATGGGCACTCACCCAAGGGTAATGGTATAGAGAACAGAAAAAATACCATAACCGGTATAATTTCAGGCACGTTGGAAATGAGAATGTAGCACACAGACTTCTTTAAATTATCAAATATTTTTCTTCCTTCTTCTATTCCAATGACAATTGTTGAAAAATTATCATCCATCAGTATCATATCAGCAGTTTGTTTCGACACCTGGTGTTTTATGTTTTTATTTATAGTGTTTAAACTTTTTTTTGGAAATTTGTTTAAAATACAATTTTTAAAGTTAGTACTTGTGATCCAGTAATCCCCATAGAAATGCCGATGTCTGCACGTCGTAGAGCTGGCGCATCGTTCACGCCGTCGCCGGTGACAGCGACTACGCCGCCTAGTCTTTGACATGCCTCAACTATTTGTAATTTTTGTGTGGGAGATGTTCGCGCGAACACTTTAAAATCAAATATTACGCTACGATATTTTTGTTTTAATATTTGATTAGTTTTTTAATTAAGTTCGTGATATTACACAATTTAGTGTTCCATTTATTGAATTGTATAAATACTATTTTAATATTTTTTATGGTTTTTATGTCTTAAAGACCTAATAATTTTTCTCTTATAATTAATACGTACTTACAACATGAAGGTACATATCGACGGCTTAGAATGAAAACCTACTTAATCATTTTATTTATTTTATGTTATGTCCGTATTTAAATTTTTATATTATTTGAAAGTGCACAAAAAAACAAAACGGACCTTTAATTTATTTTACATAGAATATACAAATCAATTTCCGACACTGTAAAAACTTTCTTATAATATATAGGACTTATAGTTTTTTGCCTCTGATGATAATTTGGTTAATAGACACTCTAAGCCGACGATATGAGATTTTCTAAAACTTAAGTATAGTGAGTAGGTAGGCATAAGTAGATCTACTCTTATGTATCTACTTATTAATAAAATCTTTAACCTTAATTATCCAGATTTGCTTTTTTTGAGTACTTAATTACGTATTTAATTTTATTTAACTATTAACCGATTTCATAATGCTTCTCCAAAATAAGGTTCAGTAAATCAGGGGTCATATTCCGTAATTCTGTGCCTGTTACAACGTGGCAGTTCGGCGTTGTTCCAATGCCAACCTCCATAGCTACTGCACGAGCGGTAGCTGGATGATCTCCTGTCACCATCATTACACGAACACCAGCTTCCCGAACGCGGCAAATTGCTGACCGAACCTATGGTTAAAATGGTAAGTAATTGTTAGCTGTTAGTATAATATAGGGGACAACTTTATAAATTAAAGTACATATTTTTTTTTTATTTCTTTAATTTTGTTACATGTAAAATATATATTGATAACAATAAAAAATACTAAGTAGTAATAGTAGAGACCAGTCATGGCGCAGGGGGACATGTGTGTGACGTTGACAACAAAAGTTGGTCGTAACTGGTTGTGGGTTCGATCTTCAGTCGAGAAAATGAAATATTTTTATTTCTTCGCTCTGGTGTCAAGGCAAGGAGCATCGTTGTGGTCTGCCACTCAACACGCAGTGTCTCCAGAATTCGGCGGAAAATGGGGAACGGAGTTTCCTAAAGTTAGGTTCTCTCTGCCTACCCTAATGAGTGCGGAATACAGTGTGGAGCTGAAAAAAATATTGGAGTAGTAGTATACTACTAACATTATTAATTAAATATTTTATTTAACAGCAACTAGTTTATAATTGAAAGCACTTAACCTCTTCTCTTGGAGGATCTTTTAAGCCAAAGAGACCAAGAAATCTCAAATTATCGATTGGAAAATTCAGATTTTCTGTGTCAAATTCGAAACCCAAAGGATACTGTTCCGAGTCCAATACACAGTCAGCTAATGCTAATATGCGTTCTCCTGAAATATCGATTAATATTGAAAATAATTTATTTTTCAGATCTTAAAAATAACATTAGTCCACAAAAGTTACATAAACATGATGAATGAATAAATAAAACTAGGAATATACTTTTACCCGTGTTTGCTAAATTTTCTATGGCTTTGTTAACAGCTTGTTGAATTTCAGTTGTCATATTTAAGTTGTTTTCGCTTGAAGCAACTGTGTTGCACCGGGAAAGTATGTACTCTGGCGCGCCTTTCATTACTAACAGATACTTTGAAGAGGTTTCATCTAGATGAATACTGACCTAAAAACCCACATTTCCCTAAGACAATAGTAAAGGAAATATCCATAAGCACTTAATCGTATAAGTTAAGTAGGTATAAACTGTAAGTATTGTATTATTTAAATAAGGTTTAATGTACAGCGCTAATTTAATCTGTTTTTTTGACATTATCATACTTTAAAGTCCAAAAGTACCAAGATTAAAATTCAAACGATAAAAAAATAATAATAATAATGTGTAAATATATACATATGCATAATTGTATTATATTATATAGGTACAACCAACATTGTGATATGCGCATCACATTTACAAGACAGTGTTCTATCGGAAAATATGTAATAAACTCCACTTTTGATCCACTTTACAAATCTTTAAAGAAACAAATGATACCAGATCTGACCTATGTTCTTAATAGTAAATCTTATATAATATACTCACAAGTAGGTACATATATTAAATATTTTCTTGAGTAAGATTTGAACTCGCAATAACCGAGGGGCCGCAATATCAATAACATTCATGCAAAACCGATATTTTCGATACAACTCCAGAAAAATCTCGGGACTCCGTATTTGGATATTTTCGGGATTACTAATTTTTCAAGCCTCTTCTTGCTTGTATAGTTAAGTTAGGTGGGTATTTTAAGGGAAAAAGTGAATTAAATTGTTCTTACCAAATAAAAAAAATACTAATTATCATATTATAAAAGAGTTTGATAATAAATCAGTACACATTTCCTAGGAAATCTATACATTTCCTAAATAGCAATGGGAAATGTAAAACATTTAAGATATTGGTAGGTACGCGGGACGAGGGGTATCGCTTGAAGTTGGCCCCTATACTAATTGGCGCTTCAGTACGAATTGCAGTTCCTGAGGTTGATAGAAGACGAGGTGATGCACGTAACATTATTGGTGTAGTTTTGACTAAAACCGATGATGAAGTCTATCAGATCGGTACCAAGAACGGTATCTTAAAACAATTATATGCTCGATCTCAGATTAATGGGTGTCCAAGAGCTCTTCTTGATGCAGACGATGTACCGAGTACCGAGATTGTACTACGGTCAGTTGCCAACTTGCAATCCATTGGAACCGGCCAGGGATTTAAGAAGTGCCTTTGCAAGAAAAACTGTGCTACAGCAAGATGTGTTTTAAAAATAAAGTATTATGCACTTCCAAATGCCATTCGAGTTTACCCTGCAAAAATAAATACCTATATGGACTGACAAAGTATTATAATATAAAGATTTACTTTTATACTGTGACATTTATAATTACTTAATTATCAGACTGATTACTTGCCAAATGAAAATTTGATTTTATAAGAATAAATATAAGTTGATTTTGTGATACGTTAAAAATTAATAGATAGTTGATTTTAGAAATGTTAATTGGTAAGATAATATGAACATATTATTATTATTTTACGATATGACTGTTACCCGATTGTCGCAATAAGTGCTATAATAAAAAAAAAATATTAACAACGTGTTTTATTACAGAAAGCATTTACTTTATACATTTCCTGATACTATTTTGGAATTATATACAATTCCGAGGAAATTTATACATTTCCTAGGATATCTATGCATTAAATAGTTTTTAAAACAGTATTTTATACATTTTCTAAATAGTATCGGAATTGTACACATTTTCTAGGATTTGTATACAATTCCTTGATTTCATACATTTCCGGTAACATATATATCAATAAACATTTGAGATTTGAAATCAAAAGTAAAATAATCATTAAATATGTACGTAATACCAAATGTATGTAGTTCCAAATTGTGTTTGTATATTATAACATTTATTATTTACCATACAAAATATTTTAGATATTATTTTAACATATTTGAAACTAATCAAACTTAACAAGAAATAATCACTAGTAATCATAATCATAATACGAAAATTATCATAATGCCTTTACCTATGCTGCACTATGATCACGTACGTATCAAATCTTAAATTCCTAAATTCGGTAGCATATTAAAATTTTAAATAATCAAGAATCCTTTTTTGTAGGGAAATCCTATTACTCATACTCGCCTGTGTGGGGCTCAAGCAGGTTATGTGGTACTCGCGGAGTGGCAGATGAAGCTCGTCTGAAACTCCACGTTGCTTCTCCTTGACTGCTACTAGCCACGAGCCACGGGGAAGACGGAAACATACATAAAACAGAAGATTAGATGCGGCGGTGGAAACCTGCAAGGCACGCGCCAGGTCGGGTCAGTATAGCAGACAATCAGCTTCCTTAAGCTGTAGAGGGCGGTCCGTCTGGCTCATTAGCTGGCGGAAGGCGGCGGTCGCGTGCCACTATCTGGCAACCCGGTCTCTTGCGGTGGATGACAAGTTGAATGAGAACGCGTCCCACGACGTCTCGCTAGCCATTCAATTACTGCCGGCAGGGAAAGGTCTTCCCGAACAGCGAGCGTTGGGCTGTCTCGTCGAAGCAGTCTTCAGAGTGGTCCAGGACCAATGTCTCCCTCCTACCAATCCGACACAAATCGTCTTTCGGCCGGTGCATGGTGTCTCTCTCCTTCTGCTCTTCCTCGACGCATGCTTGGCTTGTCGGTTCCCCAGACTGTAGGCCCTGACGTCAGAGAAATCGCGCGTCCAGTATAGCCACAGCATGACTCCAACCAGCACGCACGCTACCTCACCTGCTATCGCCTGAATGGCCATCAACCTCTGCACACATCACATCAGGGTGACGTTGTGTCGGTTCAATACGTCCGCCCATATGGGACTATCTAACCATTTTAAACAGCAGTCTCAGAATTGATGTAGATAAATTACTTTCCAACCACTTTTTGCGGGTGAATTTCATACAAAATGGAGCAAAAACGATACAAAAATGCTCATGTCTGTTGACTCTGTTGTATTAGAAGTTTAAGATACGGTTTACAGTTGTAAACTTGAATATCTAATATTACGTTTAACTTGATACCTCAACGCGATACATAGTCTGGCAGACGGACAACAACGAGATCTTGTAAGGGTTTTTTTCCTTTTGAGGTACAGAACCCTAAAATTGGATTTATTATTATAGCTTGGTTATCTATACTGTTATGCATTAAATAAATAGTCATTTAAGTGTCTTGGGAATTGATTTGCTTGTTAGCAAAAATTATCGTACTTAATATAATAGTATGTTTAGTTACTTCACATCTGTCTAATTAAACCGTAACTGCGTGCACAATTAACAAGTACAAACGTAGATTTTCCCACATAAATTCCGATTCCACAAAAATTCAATATTAAAACATATATTGCTCTAAAAATCTCTATCTATCATTGAGAAATCGCAAGCACTACGTAGCTGCTTGATGGGGTGTGAATTTACATTGGAGAGTCTATATCTTAAAATCTAGGTCTATAATCATACAATCTTGAGCTTTTTTCTATCGTCATACAATAATAATTTCCAAATAATAAAGTTAATAATAACTTTAAATTGATATAACTTTTTTACTGTATCAAAATAGCCTTCATGTTCCACAACCCCTTCTATCTTTCAGTGTAATCATTCAGCTGGTCCGGAGGCTAGCCCGGATAAACAAAAAGATAGACAGACAGAAATATGTTTGATATCGTGTGTTTTGATAGCATGCAAATAACTATATGCACTTGAAAAAACATAGTTATGTTGATATCACAGACAGACTCATAAATTTTATTTATATGTATAGATGTATAGACATAGGTGAATAGTGATTTCAGTTTTTTTTCAGCCTTACGTTATATCTAATATCTCGCATATAGCAGAGTTTGTAGAGGAAATCTAGTGTTAAGACTCTACTTTGCCCACGTTCCTTGCAATATTCGAAGTATCGCGTATTGAGTGGTGGAACTCAGCGCCACTCTTTTATTAGAATAAGTTCGCGCTGTTTTTTTTTCTTTTTAAAAAAATAATTTAAAATATAATGCTGAAAACTGCATTTAAATCGGTTAAGCCGATTCTGAGATTAGCGTGAAGAAACGCACAGACAAAAATTTTAAAAATCATTATTTTGGATTCTATCACATTAAGAAAGGCCCCAATAACATTTTTTCTCATATATCTTCCATGTACAGACGCCGATCCGTTACGATTTTATTATAAGTATAGATTTCCAAAACAAAATTAATTAACGAATATTATTTTAAAATTATTTAAAATAATACTATAGGTGGGTTACAAAAGATTATCGCGACTTAATTCGACTATAAAATGTAAAGTTACATTTAGCCATTATCTGACTCCTCGACCTCGTATTTAAATGAAACCTACCTGACCCTGTGGACTAAAAAATTAAATTTTATGGCCAACATCAATTTTAAGATATAATTTGTGTTCCCATTAATTTCAACTAAAAATGTTAAATAACTTGCATTATATTTGTAAGTGGATAAATATCATTTTGTGAGATTTTATTTAAATCCTTATTATACTTATTTGAGGAGACAAAGAGGAAGCACTATAAAATATATATTTACTACAATTTTATTAATAATGTAGATATACTTACCAAAGTGCTTGAAATAAATAGTTACGACATATAATGTAATAAGGAAAATATTCGTACTTGATACTTATTAACGGAGTTAAAGGGGATTTCGGCGACTTTTAGATACGAATCTTTGATAACCTCAAGATCTTCATATTTATTCAAAAATAATAATATGGCCTTTTCTGAAGCATCACCACTAATGACTCCACTCTTAGAAATAGAAGCATTATTGCATAAAATCCCACATATTTTTAAGGAATATAGAGCTAAAAAATATTAAATTCTTTGTAATTTTACTTAGCTAAGTAATTGAAATTTAAATGTATGCAATGAACATATTTTCTGTATAGTATATATTATACGACTAACTGTAATAGATAAGTATGTAAATATATTATATTTTTACCTTTGCAGTTGTTTAAAGCTGAAAATAAATATTGTAGATTAAATATATTTAGTTTCATATAAGTACACTATAGTATCTATACTCTATTCATGAGGGCATGATATAAAAGGTAAATAGATAAAAAAAATACAAAAATGCGAGTCGAACTCGCATACCGAGAGTTCCGTACCAATTTTTGCATTGTATGTCAACGAGAAGTACAACTTATAAAAGTGAACAAACTTAATTTTTCTGTGCTGTATTCGAATATGCACACCAAGCCCTTTGATCTGATACCTTACTTGAACTAGCGGCATAATACCAAATTTTGCCCCCCTCTTAAAGCTATTATTTTTTAGGATTTAACCATAGATATATAGATTTAAGATTTTTTCCTGAACTTGTACTACCTGTAGATACTAGCTGCCAAATTTCATAATTGTAGGTCAACCGGAAGCCCTATTAATTTTGATTCCCTTTATGGTTTTTTGCGATATAAACAGCCATATCTTTTATTAAGTAAATGTAGAAATATGAGTTTTTCAGGAAATCAAAGGACAGTAGACCTGAGGGTATGGTTTGAATTTTAATTCGATATCCCCAAGCGTTGCTGAGGTAAAGGCTCTTGACAGGAAGACAGACAGACGGTCAATAAAATGATCTTATAAGGTTTCCTGTTTTCCTTAAGAGGTACGGAATTCTTAAAAAGTTATTTTATAGGTAACGATAGATGGAGTTTAATATAGTATAAAATATATATTTATGGATGTAAATAATATTATTGAACGATATCTATAGCACGTATTAGTTAATAAAAATTATGATTTAAATGATAATAAAATAATTTTTATAATTATATTTTTAAATTTTATAGCATTGCACAGGCACAATGTGCAGTTTTATAAAATTTAAAGTTAAATAATCAAATATAATAATCAAAAATAAAGATTGTTTTTAAAGCCAGGAACATTTAAAAAATATAATTTAAAATTTAAAAATGTTTCTATTCACCCCATTTTATGGTATCATAAATACCATAAATTATTTTCTAAACTTTTAATAATAACGTTTAAATTCTTAACAGGTAAAAACAACCCAAAAACCAACTTGCTCTCATACTTGAGACGCATTTTAATACTATAAGAATAAACTAGTATAATAAGTTATAGAGTACGGGTACTGCGAACAATTTACGTTAAAATGTGATGTTTTTATATTTAAATAAAGCTTTACTTTCAAAATCCATGCTTGCAGCGGAGTACGTTGTGTCCCATATCCAAACGTGTTGGACACACATTTTATTCTCTGTTAATGTGCCAGTTTTATCTGAACAAATAATAGTACACGCTCCAAGTGCTTCAATTGCCTCTAAATTTTTCACTAAGCATTTTTTTCTTACCATTCTCTTGGCTGTTAAAGTTAAGGAAGCCGTTACCGTAGGCTGTAAGCCTGTAAGTATTGAAATATAATATAATGACAAATCTATTTCTGCCTTATATTTGAAAACGAAATGATTTCTGTAAAAAAAAATACCTTCGGGTATATTAGCAACAATTATTCCAATTACAAATATGACGGTTTGTATCAAAGGATATCCGAGGAAAAGACTTGCACCGGCTACAAATAAACCCAATGAAAGTGCCCACATCGACATATAACGCATAAATCGGCTGATCTCACGCGCTAGAGGAGAAGGGGCAGGCTCCAAACGAGCTGCCAAACCAGCCACACGACCTAAGGCAGTTAAATCTCCACAACACAGTACAACACCTAAAAACGTCATAGTATCAATAATTTTTAAATATTAGATTTTTTTAGAGGCCGGTCGTGGCGCAGCGGCACGAGGTGTGACTGCAAAACCGACTGGTTGTGGGTTCGATCCCCACTCGAGGAGATGAAATATTTACTTAAATTTATATTTCCATTTCTTCGCTCTGGTGTCGAGGTTAAGCGCGGCGTTGAGTTCTGCCACTCAACACGCAATGCCTCCAGAATTCGGCAGAAAGTGGGGAACGGAGTGTCTTAACACTAGGTTCCCTCTGCCTACCCTGCTGTGTGCGGGATACAGCGTGAAGCTAATTAATTTTTTTTTTTAAATAACGAACTTCAAATATAAATATGTCTTGTAAACACATACAACCCGCGAAGCGTAAGCTTTGCATTTGCGTGAGTGATCACCAAAAGTAGTCAAAAAAACCATTTAAATGTAAAATTTATTAAAAAACATAAAAAATATCTAAATATTTCTACACCGGACTTGCGTCTTCATCATTTTCAATCCCTGTTTGTTGTGTTAATAATGTATCAAGAACAGCTTTGTGACGTTGTATTTTTTCTTTTTTTGCTGCTGGGTCACATACATTTTTTTTCTTGTACTGTGACCGAGCCAACTTTTTCTTTCACTTTTAATAAATCGAACAAAAAATAACGTTACTATCAGTACTAGAGATGTAGTTACGTCAAATACGTACGGCCAATAGATTTATTTTATCTTTGAATAACTGCATTAACCATTGATAAATTTTCAGTCGGGAAGAAATGGCTGAATATAGATATATTTTTTACGTGATTAAGAGGCTGCAGCTGTCCTACCCACCCACAGAGCAGCAGCTGACGTTCACCATGCCTTAAAACTAATATATAGTCTTTAAAGCATCTCACGAGTTATCGCTTAAGAGGAAATGACTGACAAAATTTCCTATCTGGCTCACGGACTAAATATATTATAAGAAGGTACTAAATTGTATAAATACTGTACAGTCTAAGTTAGAGTTGGGTGTCAATAATGTTTTCTTAAAACTTATATCGAATAGATTCAAAATTACAACGGATTTTACAGTTATTAGTCTGCCCTTTAACCCTAGATTACGAATCTTCGTCGATTCGACGACGCAGGTTTGTTCAAATCGTGTTAACTTTTGCGCGCGCAATCGTACTGTTTTCATACTTTAGGTAATCTATGCCGACCCGTTGCACCCGCGACTCATGATAATGTTTTGAGCGCAGGGGGCCCGTGAGCGCCATTCCACCAACCATGGCTCGTCGAATCGACGAAGGTTAGTAATAATAGATTACTAACCTAATAGGTTAGTAATAACGTAATATTTTGTATTATTTAGTTAGCTTATGTTTACATTATTTTTTGTATTGTTTATTTATTTTGTTTATATTCAATGCTATTTATTATTCGTTGTTTAGACTGATTCGTCAGTTATTATTACAAAAGTCGACAACGATATAGAAAATTCATCAGGGAGTGACACAGACGACCACCTTGATGCTGATCCTACTTATGAAACAGATGGCGAAGATGAAGTTTCTACTTTGACCTAGCAGCAACTTTCAGGTCAAAAAGATACAAAGTAGTGATGCAATTCCTTGATTGAGTTTTCCAAGGAAACTAAAGGAGGTTAAATTGGACCAGATGTGTTTCCTTGCTTCTTGCAATAGAAAAACACACTGGCTATTGTGCCTTTTTTATAGAATGCTAAACATTGCATTTATAAATAGTTACGTTATTTATGTAACTTATAATATATATGCTAACAAAAAACCTTTATCCAGACGTGATTACCTAAAAGCTCTGTAATACAAGCTAATCGAATCACACATGCAAAAGATATTGACAATGTCGACTCTTTATACTGGTCTGCGGAAATCAATTACACAGATATTAAACATGTCAGGAAGGAGTACTTCGAATTCTACAATTGGGACCGTACAATTTACCTCCTGTGCAAAGAAAAAGGTAAATATGTGCCTTTTGCGTGCAAAGTGAAGGATTTTGGGTCACTGAAAGTTGCACCAAGTGCAATAAATCGTCGTGCGGGAAGCACAAACTTGACGTACGTAACAAATGTATTAATTGCTAGATTTTTACCAAAATTTTTATTTTATTAGTTTATTACATTCGTTATTTTTAATATTTAGAGATTGTTTGTTACATTTACTTTTTATAATATTTATATAACAACTTTAAATATGTTATTATTGTCGATTTTGCATAAAATCTATGATCTTATTCATAAGGCTGGTGGTTAATAATAATGATATTTTGGTTTATGTAAACATAATAAATAGATAGAAAAGATATAAATAATTAATAATAAAAATAAAAACGTACACGTTTAATTTAAATAAAACCCATTATCCCCTGTAGTAAATACCGTAGTCGAAACGACGAAGGTTCGTAATAAGCGTCGAAAAATAAGGTTAGTAATCTAGGGTTAAGAATAAGGTTTAAGACACCGCTTCAACCCTCCACTTTTTGGTTTTTGTGAGTGAGAATCGAACTCGTAACTATTGTGTTTACAGTCAAAGGTTGTCCAACTGGTTAATCAGCAGGAAAAATTAATATAATTATGCTTAGTCTGTACAATAAACTAGCATTGTATATGAATAAAAATTCGGAACTCTTCGATGATACCTTAATCAATTATTTGTTTATTATATCTGATAAAGTTATCATCAAAGACTATTTGTGACACTTTGAACTCTTAAAAGCACATCCTAAAATGTTTACTTATTAAATAAAAAACCTTTAGCCCATCCTTCAACACAAAGTGCAGAAAAGAAAGCAACATTAGGTGATTCCAAAATATTTGCTGTTCCATCTGTGTTTCCCCGCGAGACCGCTACACTCTCTCCCGTTAACGAAGAATTGTCGACCTACATACATACGACAAAAGTTTTATTTTTGTTATTTATATTTTAATTTAACCTTCACGCGTTAACAACCGTGGCGTAGGGGCATTTAATATATTCATTTCCTCGTTCTGGTAACGAGGTTAATTTTATTACTATTTTTAAAAAAAATGAGGCCAGTCGTGGCGCAGGGAAGACCAGTCGGGCACAGGGGTTTAAAGTGTGACTGTAAAATCGACTGGTTGCGGGTCCGATCCCCACTCGAGGAAATGAAAGCGCCACTTAACACGTAATGCCTCCAGAAATTGGCGGAAAGGTAGGAATGGAGTGTCTTAACACTAGTTTCCCTCTGCCTACCCTTCTGTGTGCGGGATACAGTGTGAAACTGATATTTTTTTTTAAGAAATTTATATGATAAAAGGATTATACAGTACATGTCAAGATTATAATTATAATGCTGTAAATTTTCCTAATACATACGTTTTATATTATACATATTTATTAAAACCAAGTAGCGAGACGATCACGTCATACATTAGACGCAGTCTTTATCAATGAATTTAAAAAACTTACCTAATTAAATTGAAATATATATATTTTTTACTTTGATAGACTGTGTTGCCTTGAAAGCGTTGGAAACTTTGTATGTCGTTTGTCGTAATATTTAAATATCACTAATTATTTAATCTCAATTTTTAAAAAGGAAATTGTAAACTGAAAATAAACATTTGAATATTTAAAACCAAAACTTTCATAAATCATTTCTAACTTTGAATCCTTTACTGTCAATGATCCGTATATCGGCCGGTATAACATCCCCAACTTCAACATATACTATATCTCCCTTGACTAAGTCGCACACTTGAGTTTTTCTATTTAATACACCATTTCTTAAACAAGTCGTATATAATGGTATCATGTTATTAAATGTTTTCATTATCTGTAACGAAAAATATGTGTTCAAAACAATTTCTCTATCGTATTCGACCTAAAAAATATAAACAAACAAGCAGAACAAAAAAACAGATCATTTTTAAACAGCTAAACTCTATTTTCTTGTATCATAGCTAAAAACACTCGATTAAGTCATCATTCTAACAAAAGAAACTAAATCAAAATCGGATCAATCTTTTCGGAGGTACAATATTGCGAACAGATACACACTTCAATACATACTACTTTGATACGTCAAACTTATAACATTCCTTCGTTTTCTTGGTTGTTAATAATATAATAGTGTGTAATATGAATAATTATAAAATGAATTATATATTGTTCTTTAAATTTTAATAAAATTAATATAATGAGGCCATGAGGCCAGAGGCCGTAGGGGCACAAAGTGTGACTGTAAAACCAGTCGGTTTGTTGTTGAGTTGACCGACTGGTGTTGTTGGGTTCGATCCCCACTCGAGGAGATGAAATATTTACTTAAATTTATATTTCCATTTCTTCGCTCTGGTGTCGAGGACAAGCGCGGCGTTGAGTTCTGCCACTTAACACGCAATGCCTCCAGAATTCGGCAGAAAGTGGGGAACGTAGTGTCTTAACATTAGATTCCCTCTGCCTACCCTGCAGTGTGCGGGATACAGCGTGAAGCTGAGTATAATATTGATGTTTATAATATTGTTCTTTATATTTATATATATTTTAAAATAAAAGTGATATACCTTAGTACTTTTATAATTTTGAAAGAAACTAAAAAGTCCACAGATTATATCCACGCCAATCAACACGCATCCTAAGTAAAGGTTATCAAAACTAGGATCTGGTTTCGTTGACAACTCTATTAAATATGCAGCTAGACATAATATAGCACCAACCCAAATCAAAATAGAAAACCCTTAAAAAAATAGATAGATTTTTCTTTATATTCTGTTACTATTTTGTCACGATTTTGTGCCTAAATTGCCTAAGGTTAACGTTTAAATGTGAAACACAATTAATGTAGTTTTACGTAACTTAAAATATATAGTATTTTTAAGTATATTTATCATCACAAATTTTGTTTATACAGACAAATGCAGTAGGTAGTATGCAGTAGGTGCATCTACTAGTAGTAGTAGCATCTAGTAATAGTAGCTTTAGCTTTGCGTGATTTATGGTTTCCAAAACAATAAGGAAGATCTGCATTAGCTTACCTCTTTATATTTTGTTTCTATTATAAACTATGAGAATATTAATGGGAGAGAGGCTAAAGCGCGGCGTTGAGTTCCGCCACTCAACACGCAAAGCCTCCAATATTCGGCGGAAAATGAGGAACGGAGTGTCTTAACACTAGGTTCCCTCTGCCTACCCTGCTGTGTGCGGGATACAGCGTGAAGCTGATTTGATTTGAGAATATTAATCAGAGAATCTCTTGTAACCTGTGCATAATGATTTAAACAATAATCGTTGCCACATGAAGTGAGTAGTAGGAGTAAGAGTATTATATCCATAGTAACTTAATAACTCATTTGCCTGTTCACTAGATAGTCCGTTAACTGGATCAGTATTTAATAAAATGTAGAGTTCTCCTACAACAATATTAATTATACGTAAATGTAGTAAAAATTGGACGCTTTCTTAGTACATGTCATAGCGGAAGAACGGGACAGAACATAACAGTCATATAGCAGCTTTGTAGGTAATTTGTACATACAATTTTTTTTAAAAATGTACTATATGTTATTTTAATAAATCTCTCTCTAGTGGAAATCACGGCAATCCACATCAAGAATGGTGTCAAATTCAAAGAAGCTTAGTAAAAAAATAAACATGGGTTATAAAAAAATATAATTATAAAAGTTGATTACTATTAAAATAATGATCAATTGTAAATAAAATAATTATTTGTAAATAACATAATATAATAATAAAATAATATAATAATTAAAGTAATAGAATAGTTGAGGCCAGTCGTGGCGCAGGGGCACAAAGTGTGACTGTAAAACCGACTGGTTGTGGGTTCGATCACCACTCGAGGAGATGAAATATTTATTTAAATTTACATTTCCATTTCTTCGCTCTGATGTCGAGGATAAGCGCGGCGTTGAGTTCTGCCATTCAACACGCAATGCTTCCAGAATTCGGCAGAAAGTGAAGAACGGAGTGTCTTAACACTAGGTTCCCTCTGCCTACCCTGCAGTGTGCGAGACACAGCGTGAAGCTGATTTATTTTTTATTTTAAATAAAATAATACGTTTGTACGTACATTTAAAAACAAGTTTCTTTCAACTAGGTACTTTAAACTTCTTTTCATGGAACAACGTTTTGTGTTTTTTGAACATAATTAAGATTACCTTAAAAAAATTAAGATGAAATTTCATAAATAATCAGACTCACTGAGAGGAATGAGGTGTACGTCGGTTTGTATCTCTCTTTTTAAAGCACTGAGCCGTGAACAACTTAAATCTCTTGATCGAAGTCCTTTTGGATTATTTGGTCGGAATAAATCCGATATTGACGATAAACTAGAAGTTCTGGAAACCATTATACAGTACGGCCGATTATGATCTTATTTTGATCTTGCAATATAGCAATTGTTTTCACGTTAAATCTAGATGGCCAAGCCGAATTCATTGAACCGGCTCAAAAATAGTGAATATTTTTTTAATGTGTGTAACTTAAAATTATGAAACAAGTGTTACTTTGGATTTATAGGGTAGAGTTGTTGTATTAATTATAATTTATAAAAATATTTAATTATATTTATAAGTTTTTTAGGTAGGTAAATTATACAAAAATAAAATCGTTAGAAGAATATTTTATTTCGATTCTTTTTTGATTACTTTAATCTTTATACACGATCATTTTTATTGCTTGAATTTAACAAAATGTAACTTATTAATAAAATTAATAAGCCAACACCATTTGCATATTAAATAAAAATAATATTCTAGAATATTGTATAAATTATTATATACTTTAGATTAAAGTCAAAGTCAAATAATTTTATTCAAAATAAGAAGTTACATGCTTCATTTTTTGAACGTCAAATAATTTACCACCAGTTCACTAAAGTTAATGCCTCAGACCTGAGAAGAACCGGCACAAGAAACTCAGCGGGACTTATTTTTTTAAATCAATTACACACAATCACATTTTAACGTTTCTGACAATGATACTTTGAAACAGACTGGAGCGAGCATTTCATTCCCATGGCGTGTTTTCATTTATATAATCATTAATTTGGTAATAATTTTTAACACACAAACGTCTTTTCACAACTCGTTTAAATTGTGATATAGAACATTCTCGGACGTTTTCTGGGATCCTATTGTAAAAGCGTACACATTGTCCCATAAAAGAATTACGGACCCGATGTAATCGGGTTACCGGTGCAACAAGTTTACTCCTATTTCTAGTATTGTATTATGAACATCACCAATTTTGCCAAAATCTTTAATATTCTTCTTAATATACATAACATTTTCAAAAATGTATTGTGATGCAACTGTCAATATATTTATTTCTTTAAATTTTTGCCTTAACGATTCTTTAGGGCCTAAATTATAGATTGCGCGAATAGCTCGCTTCTGCAGGACAAAAATTGATTTAATACTGGCTGCATTACCCCAAAGTAGGATGCTGTAGGACATAATACTATGAAAGTAGCTAGTAAACAAGGCGAGCCGTTTCCACATCGGTTAATCGTCTAATTTTTTTAACCGCAAAAGCTGCTGAGCTAAGTCTATTCGCCAATCCATCGATATGAGGTCCCCACTGTAATTTAGAAATTTTAGATTTTTCACCTATACGCTTTTTTTATATATTTTGGGGTGGGAAAGAGAACCTTTATAACTTTGATATTTACGCTCGTTTAGATAACTACAAAAATTATAAACAGTCCCTCTGAGTTGAGTCAAATCAGTTATTTCGTACACTTCCAAACGCTACTTGACTGCCCTTAAATGAAGATAGCGTGTTTTATGGAAACTTTTAGGATTTTTTTTTTAGATTTTTGTGTTCAGCGCATTATCGCATTACAATTATATATGAATAATGAAATAAAAAAGACTTTGCAGCTAATATTCATTTTCTCACGATTTATGGACCAGCAATTTTAAATAAGAATAAATTGTTTTTTTTTTTATTTATTATGTACAATACATGTGATGCAATGATAAATAATAATAATAATAATAAATCTTTATTTTCTTATCACAAAGCTTGGTCTTAATAAATGCACATTTCACAAAGAAACCAATTGCGAACAGTAAACCGCTAATATGAGAGACTGGTGTCCATATTGGATATACACCTGTTTTACAGATCACCAGGCACTCATCTCACTCTTCTCTCTTATAATCTACATAAGAGTGGTTTCAGACTCAGAAAATATTAACCGTATAGACTTTAGACTAATCGTTAGTATTATATTTATATATTAATCATTAATTTGAGCTTACATGTTCAAGTGTGTGTGCATGTGAGTATGAGTGTGTGTATCAATATGTATGCGCGTAAGTATTTATGCATGTGTCTGTATATTATTTAGGAATTAAGAATAAATTCTCAGTTTCATCATAGTGACAAGATTTAAGCCATTCCGTTACAAGCTTTTCACATTTATTTTTAGGTACAGGATATATGGGTAAGTATTGTTTTCTTTATTATATAATAAATCTCCAAGGAACGGATGGAATATATGAAAAAAACTTGTTTTCAAATTGCTCAAAGGACAAATATTTTTTGTTCTTTTGGAAACCGGTGTACTTATGGGATCAAGACAGTTACAGAGTGCTTCTTTAGGATAATATATAATATAAATAATTGAGAACAGTTAAGACATTGCAGTGTTATAGAAAGCAGAAGTGGGGTACTGAAAAGGAAGAGAGTATCCAGTTTTCAAAATAGATCTTTGGGCGCATTCAATTGTCATTAGAGTAGATTTAGAAATGACACCCGATGTAACGCAGTTGGAAAGTGTTGACTGACATAAGGCACAATATAAATTCCTAAATACATAAATTAGTTAGCGAGTTCTCTCTGCAAGCTGTTCTATTTGATATTTAAAACTAAGTGTGCTATCTATTAAAACTCCCAAATATTTAATCACACTAACATTATCCAAGGATAGGGAAGAGCAATGAATGTAAAGCATCCAATAACTTTATAATTTACTACGATCAGAACTAAATCTAATTCGCTTCAATTCTTGCAATTCAATTTTATTGGTCCTTATCAGATCGTCTAAGTAAATTCTTCTTAATAATCTCTTTGTTGTTAACATGGAATTTTGTGATTGGCTCAAAATTTCCGCAATTCTTTCCCACGCTTTCTGTTGTAAGTCTTCAGGCTTATAGACGTTATTAACAAAACCACACTCGAATGCTTCCTTTGCAGGCATCTTGTAATTTAGCATCAACATTTCCATTGCCTATAATTTATTATTAAAAAGACATATAATTAAACTGAGATAGATAATCTATCACAATCACAAAACACACATCAAAAAGATTACCTTTCTTTCTCCCATCATCCTCGGAAATGTAAACGTAGAACATGCTTCAGCTACAAAGCCTAATTTGGTAAACGGAGTGTAAAAAAAAGCCTGAAATAGTGAAATAACAATAAAAAACTATTTAGTTACAAAAAATTTAAAAAAAATTAGCTTCACGCTGTATCCCGCACACAGCAGGGTAGGCAGAGGGAACCTAGTGTTAAGACACTCCGTTCCCCACTTTCTGCCGAATTCTGGAGGCATTGCGTGTTGAGTGGCAGAACTCAACGCCGCGCTTAACCTCGACACCAGAGCGAAGAAATGGAAATATAAATTTAAGTAAATATTTCATCTCCTCGAGTGGGGATCGAACCCACAACCAGTCGGTTTTGCAGTCACACCTCGTGCCGCTGCGCCACGACCGGCCTCCGGTCCGCCGACCGGTATTTAGTTACAGACATAAAAAAACTATAATAACTGGAATAATATTATAATATTATTCAAATATTAGCAATTTAATTTTAATGTTACTTAAATTTCTAGCAAGATAGATCCCTCATAAAGGTATGTATATATTTTTAATAATGGCAATTAATATAATTCAAACTTCTACTCATATTGCATGTGTTATTAAGTAAATATCTTAATGTAAATATATTATCAAATAGTTATATAGTACCGAATAACGAATATTACTTACATTTTCAGATGCGAATACGAAGTCGCATAAAGCTAAAGTTGTCGCTGCTACGCCCACGGCCGGTCCGTTGACTATGGCTACTAACAGCTTAGGAAAAGTAATAAAAGCCTCTACACATTTTTCCAAAATATGTATACTCTCGTCAACGGAAATGTTTACGACAGCTGTGAGGTCATTTCCACTGCTGTAAATATCTCCTGCTCCCGTTAGTACGACCATTGCGATATCCTTATCTGCTGCTGCATTATTCAATATTTCTGTTAATCTAACATACATGTGGACGTCGATGGCATTTTTTTTTCGAGGATTATTAAATGTCACTATCTTTATATCATTTTTCGTTTCCTCAAGAATTGTATCCATTTTTCTTAGAGCGTGTCAAACATTTATTGATTCTAAAAAATAATTATACATCATTTGATTTGCTTTTCTATAAAATATTATACAAAATTGTTTTGAATAAAGGATCATATACTTTCAGATCAGATCATTCCTTAAATATTTTTACTTGTGGTATTCGAAATGATTTTTTTTTTCACTAAGTCCAATGGCGTTCCAAAACCGCCATGATTGTTTTTTTTACGTCACCTATCTAAGAATACTTGGGCTGCTTATACAAATCTAACGATACCTCAATTATGTAAATTCGTTCAGCGGTTCTGGAGATATGAGGTAATAAAGAATATTACATACATACATACAAGTTTTCGTGTCACGCCAGTCGGTCGAAAATATTTAAATAAACTAAAGGATTTTTTTAAATCATATTTTGTATGCGTAAAGGTTACATTTTATAAATTCAATGCTACCGTTCTTCGGATAAGTGCTAAAAATTCTAGACATCAAAAGTAACTAAGTCACCCTGTTCCCCACTTCCGGCGAATTTTTCGATGACAATTAATTTAGAATTTTTCGGAAAGTCGGGCGTTCGCCTTGTTATTTGAATTAATTCCCCGAAGTGGGGATCAAACCCACAATGGTCATCATCATTTAAATACAAGATTTATAAAATCAAGCTGCTTAATTAACGTTCTTTTTTAGCTTCACGCTGTACCCCGGACATAGCAGGGATAGACAGAGAGAACCTGGAAACTAGGATTAAGACACTTCCGTTCCCAACGTTCCGCTGAATCTAGAAACATTGTGTGTTTGATGGAGACAAGCGAGAAAATGAAAATATTAAATATTTAATTTCCTCGACAAGGAGTCGAACCCACAACCTAACACGCTTACAGTCGCACTCCTACGCCACGACTAGCCTCAATTATAATTATACACTGTATAATTGCGCCACGACTAGCCTCAATTATAATAATACACTGTGTCATTTATTAAGCAATATAGCAAATATAAAATATAAAGGATATTATAGACAAACTATGAATCTAAAAATTGTTGTTAATTTAATTTCATTGAAGTTTATTTTAAAATTAAATTAGGTCTTATCAATTTTGATAATATAGAGTAATTAAATCTCAAAACGTTATCGTCTACACCAACAAGTTTTGATAAAAGTATAAAGTGGTCAATAATAAATAGCTATGAGAATATTTATCCGTGCGGGGAAAAATAAAAATAAGTTTAAAGTAAACTTGGTCCATTTCATTCAACTTTACCCATATGGATTCCACGGTGAAGAAAATTGAATATTTTATAAATAATCTTACCAATAAAGCCGTAAATGAGTGAAGTAGCGACTAACGAGTACAACAAAATGTCAAACTTATTTACGTTCCTAATTTACGTTTAGAAATTGACGACTCTACACCTCACACACACTACCACCAAGATTTTTTTGTGTTTGTAAATATAGTGGAGGGGCATTCAGTTTTCAAGTAGATGATCTATGTCTACTTTAATATAATATTTGTCCGCCGTCAAGTTCATGTGATACCGCTACTTTTTTATACATTTATATTACAGGTAATAAAACACATTTATAGTGGGTAAAAATACATGCATTTATGAAATGTCCTGCTGCAAAGTCAATTTTGTTACACAAAAAGAATTTAATTACGTATAGTATACCGATACTTAACTTTAAATTTATAGGGCTTCATTCGAAAATAATACTCATATTACAGTAGCACGTCCTTAATTTATTGGCTTATATATTATATACTTAATGAATGGACTTTTTCTGATATACAAAGACTCTGCTCCCTTTCTTTACTATCTATAGGTCCTACTTTTAAATTAAGGTCTACTTTTGTTATAGAATAGTTTATCATAAAACCAATTTTGGTAAAAATAAAAACAATTTAACTAAATTAAAAAAAAACACTTGAATTAAAGTTTTCATAAGGTTTCAAATTCGTTAATAACAGTAAAATTAAAGCTAGCAATTACCTTTTATTTGGTAAATTTAAGTTTGTAACACTGCTTGTCTATACAGTTTAAATGGATAAAAATTTCATACACTTTAATTTATAAAAGTATTAAACAATAGTTTTAATTATTGAATCTTAACAAGAACCATTTATTTCATATATAAATTTACTTACTTTCATAACGAAACTTGCCTTCATAACGAAAATATGACTAAGCCGCATTCTTTTGAGTACCATATGTGTGTCGATGAGGTTTATTTACAAAAGTAATAGAAACAAAAAGTAAAGTCATTGATTATTATGGTTATTTATTCACGTAATCTTAAAGAAATTCTCAGGTTTATCTCAAATACAAAAAAAACGTGAGCCTGAGCATGTAAACAGTGAACATTAAAAAAATATACATTTATATGTTTTGTTTTATTTTCGCATATTTGTTTATGATTTGCAAGCGCAAACTATAAACCTATAATTAAACGTCAGTTGCCAATGTCAAAAACTTATAACTTAGACATTGGCAATCTATAGGGAAAAATCAAAGTGACAATTGACATTAGTTTGACCTTTTGATTTCAAATTAATCGGCAAGGTAGGTTAATTTGAAACTATCATGGCCATTGCTTTTAATATTATGAAATAACCAATCAATCGCTGTTTATCATCATTTTAAAAATGATCAGACATTTTCAAACATACCTAAGAAATAATTTGTATTGTATCAGTAGGAGACATAGTTGCAACAAAACCAATAGATCCATAGTAACAACCAACAAAAAAATGTTTAAATCATCAGTTTTCAACCTTCAAGAAGCGTCTTCAGACAAAGTTCAGGAATTTTTAAATTCTTTTGATACAGTTTTAAGTGATTGTGATGGTAAGTTGTATGTCATAAATCTTATGGTATATAAATTTTATGTTAGTGGTCACATATCTATCTCTTTTATTTTTGCAGGTGTGCTATGGATTAATAATAATGCGATTCCGGGATCAGCAGAGGCTATGAATTATTTCCGTAAATTAGGCAAAAGGATATTTTATGTTACCAACAATTCTACAAAAATACGCAGTGATTTTGCTATTAAAGCTCAGCAGCTTGGCTTTATTGCAGAGCCGGTAGTACTCTTTAAAATTGACTTTTAATACAATTAATATTTATCGTGCCTTATTTGTATTAAAATAATTGTCAAATATTCTGCTAACAGGAGGAGATACTTTCTACAGCTTACTTAGTAGCACATTACTTAAAAGGAATTGGATTTAGAAAAAAAGTGTATTTATTGGGCTCTAATGGAATCGGAGATGAACTTAAAGCTGTGGGAATTCGGCATATAGGAGTCGGGGTAAGTATGTTCCATTAAATGTAAAAATATTCATTTTCGGTTAAAGTTAATTTTAAAGCTATTACCACTATTTTTAACCCATTTAATTTCACGTCCAAAAGCATAAATTGATCAAGAGTTACAAAAATAACTACTATAGATGATGAGAATTATTAATAATCTATTCATATGGAAACATTTACTTTTTACATTAAGTAGTTATATTTATATGTACATGTATTTATCATGTTTATTTATTAATTACTATATCTTCACTGGAAGCTCGCAGCCCCCCCTCCCCCTCCCCCTCCCCTAAATAAAACTATATAAGATTATTATCATCTTCGATTATTGTTGTACAGATTGCCAATACAATACAATATATTGCTTTCAGCCTGATCATGTCAAGGCAGATTTTAAGTCAATGACTCCGGCAGACATGGACCCAGAAGTAGGAGCAGTAGTAGTTGGATTTGATGAACATGTCAGCTATCCTAAGTTAATGAAAGCTGCATCTTATCTTGCCAATGAAGAATGCCTATTTATTGCAACTAACACTGATGAAAGATTTCCAAAATCTAGTTCCATTATTATACCAGGAACAGGAACGCTAGTACGGGCTGTAGAGACATGTTCAGAAAGGAAGGCCTTAGTTCTAGGCAAGCCAAATGACTATGTTAGAAAGTTTCTTGAATCATTTGGCTTAGATCCTGCTAGAACTTTAATGATTGGTGACAGGTATGACTAAAAATAAAAAAACTATAATATTATAAAACTAAACTATTTATTAGGGTGGAGTGAATTAGCTTTTTCTTTAATTTTGGTATTCTCATTGTCTTAATTAACTATTTATGTTAGAGATTTTGAAAAAAATATGATACTATTATATTTACTAACATTAATAGTTAAGATTATTTTCAATATCATTAATAATAAATATATTATATATGCAAATGCATGCATAAGCATGGAGCAAAAAAAAGTGAAAATAAAAAAATCTGCTTCTTGCTGTATCCTGCACTTTGCAGGGTAATCAGAGGGAACCTAGTGTTAAGATACTCTGTTCCCCACTTTCTGCCGAATTCTGGAGGCATTGTGTGTTGAGTGGCAGAACTCAACGCCGCGCTTGTCCTCGAAACCAGAGTGAAGAAATGGAAATATAAATTTAAGTAAATATTTCATCTCTTCGAGTGGGGATCGAACCCACGTCCAGTCGGTTTTACAGTCACTCTTTGTGCCTCTGTGCCATGACTGGCCTCGAGAAAAAGTAAATTTAAAAAAAAACGTGAACACGATTTTGCATACTACACCGAGTATAATATACTTATTAGATATATAGTGGAATAATTTCAATTACATGTATTTATTAGTCAAAACAAATTATTTAAAAACATCAACAAAACATCTTTTTGCCTGAAAACAAAGTAGGGTTTTATTAAAAATAAAGACTTTAAAAAATACAATATTTATATGATTACATTTTGAAATTACATGATAATAATTAATGTCCTCATGTATATAGTTTTCATTTTATTTTGTAGTTTTATTTATATATTCAGATACACTAGTGGCAATTACAAAACATATAGATTTTCCAATACTTTTTTTCTTAACTCTATATACCATTTAAGGTGTAACAATAACTTGATAAAGGACAGGTTAGAAAGATACCATCAAGTTACTATGAAATAAGTAACTCAATATTTGTTTCATTTATATTAGTTATATATTATATTTTTCAGATGTAATACAGACATTGAATTCGGAGTTAGATGTGGATTTCAAACACTTCTTGTTATGACTGGAGTGACTTCCGAAAAGGATTTAGAAAAAATGAGAAATGATAGAAGACCACCTCTTCCTGATGTTGTGTTACCTAAACTAGGAGACATCATGAATTTATCATCATAGTACAATAATATATAGTCCGTTGTGGTGCAGCAACTCAGGGTGTGACTGTAGACGCGACGGTTATGTATTCAATTCCCATTAGGGGAAATCAAATAATCCATTTCTTCTGCCTACCTTGCTTTATGCGAGATAGAATGTGATAAAAATAATAAATGTAATATACAGATCAATTGACACATAATATGTTGTGATAAAAAATATTTATAACTGTGTTACCTTATTTATAGAGACTGCTTATGTTCTCTATATAAAAATTCATTACAATTTATTAGGCTTTTTGTATCTAGATTTTTATAACATGCTATAGATTTAGCAGTAGGCATATTGTAATTAATAATATTTATTATACCTTATACAGTGCGACCTCGATTTAATGATACTGAAGGGAATCAGATGAGGTTTGTTATACAGAGGTTAGGATGGTCTATGATCCGTTAAAAAAAATCATCTCAGGTGTATCATTTATCAGTCATTGCAAACTAAAAAACAACAGTGTCATACAGCAATGTTTACATTACTGACCGCCAAACAACAAAAGATTTGAAGAACAAGTCTGAACCTGTCAAGACATGAATTTAATATGAAATTGAATGTACCAAACTGATAAGATTTGTTAAGTAAAGGTTATAATTTAATGGAATTCGTCATAAAAAGATTTTGAACAAATGTATTCGTATTGTAAAGGTATATTTTGTATTAAATCTTTCGGGCAGTCGAGGAAATTGTTGTATTGAGGATCGTTACATTAACGTTATACTGTATAAATTAAAATTATATACCTACAGTAATCAATTACCATGAAAGATGCATATAGAGGTTATTACATAAACAGTTATACATGTTTATATACAGTAAAAATGTATTCTATTATATAAAACTATAGAGTCAACTTGAAAATTTTCTCCCTCTTAGCAAAAAAAGGCTTAATTAGATTTTATTTACCTAGTTTCTTACGAATATAAAAGTAAACCTTTGTTACGTAAAGTGTTGATTAAGTAAGACATCATTTTACAGGACCTCTCCTCCCCCAAATTGTGGTATGTAATACTTGGAAGACCCCCTATACTAAAGTCTGTTTATCAATATTAGTATATGTTACATATAATTTTTACTTTATTTATACAAGGAAAAATATATGTATGTTATATTTATATATAGATATTTATATTGTTTAAAAATAATGCAGGATTTATTTTTATTTTAACTTTTTTTTTTCAACATTTTTGATCTAGTTCAATAAATAGCATTTATATATTGAAACTATACATTTGTTAAAAATGACTAGGAATATTATGTACAAAATACAGTTAGGTAGCTTAATATAAATATAAGAACAACAAACACATAGTACAATGAAAGGACAGTATTGAAATGATTGTTGCTTATTTTAATATGTAACAATTTATTTATAACATTTACATATACTTCATAATTTACTTCCATATTCCATATATAAGTAATATGCAGATGCTGAAATTATTAAAATATAAGAATACTCATGTTTTAATTTTTTTAAGCGTCATGATTGATACATTAATATCAAATATTACAAAAATAAATATTATAAAAATAAATGTGTATTATATAATGTTCAGCATATACATATGCTTAGATTTAGTCTTTTTCTGTTTAGTAAAAAAATGTGTGCAAAAAAAATGACAGTCGCCTAAGAAGTGTTGTAAAGTTAATATTAGTTGCAATTTATAAAATATATATATATTTAAATAGTCCCATTTTATTTTATAAAAGAAACAAAAATCGCAAACAATATAATATATACAGTATATATATACAAAATTAAATGAAAATAATATCATACTTTACATTTGGTACTTTAATAACAATTAGTGAAGCCAATCGTGGCCCACTCGAGGAAATGAAATATTTAGTTTTTGCATTTCTTCGCTCTGGAGTCGAGGCAAAGCGTGGTGTTGAGTTCCGCCATTCAACGCGCAATGTCTCCAGACTTCGGTGGAAAGTGGGGAGCGGAATGTTTCAACACTAACCTCCGTCTGCCTACCCTGCTAGACGCGGGGTACAGCTGAAAAAAACTTATATAAATTATGTGTATTTTCATCTGATTTAGAATAATTTCTTGATAATGTAGCTTTCTATGCGTAAAAAATATATAAGTATATGATAATTACACGTAGAATAAAATTGTAACTGATCGCTGTCTCTAAATGAAAGATAAATGAGAAAATCTATTATTGAAACATTTCCATTTTTATTTTCCCATTTATCAATGTAATAGAATCAGAAAAAATGATTTTTAAATTTTTATCTGTTTGTCTGTGCACTTGTGCACGGCAATCGGTAATCTCACAAACGGCTTAACCCATTTAAATGCAGTTTTCACTATTGTATCTTGGCAAGCTTCCGTTAACATTTAGTGTTTGTTTTATTTCAATAGCAAATAGATAAAAAATATATAAATAGTAGATATTTGGTTCGACAAAATTGCCACAATTTTTATTGAATTGGCTGAAACTTTAATTCTTGACCTATAGGTATTGTCTTTAATAATCTAATGTTTTTAGGTCACGAAAGTAATTCAGATTAGTAAGTAAATAATAATGTAGTTCAAGCGTGCGACACCGCGAGCGAGTCGTTAGTACATATTAATACTATAAAGCGGAAGATTTTGTTTGGTTGCGCGCTAATCTCAGAAACTACAGGGTCAAATACTTATTTAGAATACGTATAAAAATTTGAACTTAGCTCTCTCGAAGGGACTCAAACCCGCGCCTCCTGAATACCGACCAGGCGCTCTGACCACTGTGCCATACGTGCTCATCAAGCTACGTCGAAATTTTTATACGCTTGTTACAACTTATTTATGTTGTTAGCATCTCTGTAGGGAGATTTTTTGAATTAGTGTCTGAAAGAGAGAATGCTATTTACTAAATATTTTTCACATTTTGCAAGTTCAAATTGTCAAGCCTTTCACAGATCAATAGTTTCCCAACGATTCGAACGGCTTTATATTGTATGTGATCAAATGGTGGCTTACATATATACTGGGGTACAGTAGCCTAAAGATGAGAACAGTACATCATATAAGGCCGAACCTGGACCCTGTACAGGACTATTCGGTGTTTTGGACTGGAGTACTGTCTCGCTCTGCCAATGACCCCCAGTTTCTTTGGGGCTAATTTGTTTTCCAGATGATCACGATACTGGTAGTCACTCGAAACATTAAGGATCAAAATGCTGATACTGGGCGTGACTTTAAGAGGAGTGTTCTCGAAAACTTATGACATGAAAATGAGTTTTTCTTAATGGTTAACGTTTATTTCGGTGCAGGTTGACACTCCCTAAAAGCAAAGCATTTACGCGGCCGGATTTTTCTGTATATTCACTGTGATATCATCGGCATAGCAAAATGTATTAGAACCCTGTTACACATCACTGATATGCAGAAAAAGTGGCGTAGGGGTCAACATGCAGCCTTGGGGGACGTCGAGCAAGTGTTCGGAGCAGAAACCGTCAATGGCGCCTTTGATGCTGCGTCCAGTGAGAAAGCTAACGATCCACTTGAATAGATTTTTGGAAGATAGAAGTTTCGCAATTAGCGCTCCATACCACACTCGATCGAAGGCCTTCGCCATGTCCAAAATAACTGCTTTAATTTTTGTAGCCGCAGCCCAGCATTGAGCTAGGTAAATTAGAAGATTATTTGTTGAGCGGCATGGCGGACATATTGACAGCCATTGATCAATCGGTGATCCCCCATATAAACCAAGAACTGACTACTTATTATGCTCTCCATTACTTCTGAGAACGAGAGGGTGATAGCAATAGGCCTGTAGTTAGTTTGATCGGAACCATTGGTAGATAAGAAGGCTTTTCCATGAATCTGCGATTATGTCGATTCGATTGAGCTCTGGCACTGCGAGATAATCTGCGCCATTGTTCCTCAGTCATATAGCCATAGTTGAATTCAAAGCAAAGAGAGCGCCCAGGAGATCGGCTTTTTCTTTCGCCGTATGAACCAATATGTTATTTCCTATGTGATTTGGCGGGAGCGAAGGCTGGTCAAGTGTAGCCTTCGAGGGGGCCCAAAACTGATGAGTTCCTGACAGGTAGCTCTCAAACTTCTCACCGATTTTAATGATATGCTGGAACTCTGGCACATTGCCACTTAAGGTACCTAGAGGCTCGGTTATACTTTCTTTTTGAGGTTTTCACCTTCGCATAGTTAGTGACTCTGTCCAGATTTAATATGCCTAAGTTTCCAAGACAATAAACCAAGGCTGTGACTTGCCACCGATTAGTACTACAGAACTACGATCGACGAACCACACCAGCAACAGCAGCAGCACAGATACTAAGATTATCAGAAGCAAAGCGGCCATCAAGTATATTATGTCCAAAATGTACGCATCCGATACCAATCTGCTGAAATGTATGTAATGTAATGGGAGACTAGCCCAAAACGGGTGCCCCACCTAAAACGGGTACGTTGTTGTACGCTTCTACGTAAAAGTTAAGTGTAAATTTGAGTGTGTGCCAAGCACTATTACCGGCCGAAGAGTTTCAATCAGCTTCGCTATGGCGCCGGAGTCGCGTAATGGCATAGGTGTATGTAGCAAAAGTTTTTTGGTGGTTTTGTTAAAAAAATGCAAGGTAAGTCTTTTGAAATTAGTCGAAAACGTTCATAATTATCCCTTTGCTATTATTGACATTTTAATTAACATATCTCTAACTGTGGAAATATTCAATTGCTTTTGTTGTTTCAACTTCCATTTTGAGGTTATTATAACTAAACTTAGCAAGGTTCTCTCGGGCATAACGGTTAGGGCAAAGCGGGTACCCGTCTGCCTCGTTTTACCTTGAATTCATTTTCAATTATATCTCAGCGTGCGTCGTGGAGTGAGGCCACTATGAAATTAACAATGGAAGATGCTTAATCCTCTTTGATATCTCGAAGAAGTATGGGTTCTATCCACGAAGAAGTATGGGTTTACGGTGTCTACTTTGCAGCGATATATTTAAAAGAGAAGTCCCGAGAAAAGACTTTAAAGGTATCAGCCGGTGTTTAATGGCGCCCAAGAGAAAGAATTACTGGATTATGTATTCAATTTGGTTGATCGCGCGAGTTGATGATCTTCATCTATGGGTTTTACTAAAAACTTTACTTTTCTTGTTATAGAAGATATAGTTTATTAACCTGTTCATTTTGGTATTAGAATTAAAAAAATAAGAAAATAATTTATGGTGTAACGTGTAATGGAATAAATAGAAACATATTTAAATTTGAAATTAGATTTTTACAATGTTTTTAGCTTTAAATATGAAAGCAATCTTTATTTGTTATTATTATATTCGTTTCTTTTTTTACTTAAAATTATATAAAATTGTGCATGTGCAGTTTTATAAAATATGAAAATGTAATTATAAAAAACATTTCATTATCAATGAAAGAATATTATATTATAACTATATTAAAGTTCTATCAATCCTGACCTATAAAAAAACATTTTTTTTGTTTGTTTACTTCATGCTTTTGTGAATAGGGTATATTATTTTGACCCTATATTTCTTACATTAATATTGATCTTCAAAATAAGTCACTATAGACTGATTCTTTGAAACTATGAGTACATTTAGATACATTAAGCTTCAAAGCTAGATGTTCACTCTAATGATAAACTTAAATTAAAAAATTAAATTAGCTTCACGCTGTATCCCGCACACAGCAGGGTAGGCAGAGGGAACCTAGTGTTAAGACACTCCGTTCCCCACTTTCTGCCGAATTCTGGAGGCATTGCGTGTTGAGTGGCAGAACTCAACGCCGCGCTTAACCTCGACACCAGAGCGAAGAAATGGAAATATAAATTTAAGTAAATATTTCATCTTCTCGAGTGGGAATCGAACCCACAACCAGTCGATTTTGCAGTCACACTTCGTGTCGCTGCGCCACGACCAGCCTCATGATAAACTTAACTAAGCCAAATATAAAGACTAATCAAAAAATAAGTACTTAAATAAAAGATAATTAATAATTTAATACCTAAGTTATATGATGAATATAGAATTTAATAATTTATAATATTTTGTTATTTATATACTTAGTTATGTCATTATGTGGCTGTAATCGTTTAAAAACAAGGTGTACCTGTTTTGCCCTAAGCTTACCTGATTTGCCCAGAGAGGGTTACCCGTTTTTGGCCAATATGCGGGCAAAACGGGTTTTTGAAGACCTTTTGTATTTTGCATATAAAACAAATATAATTCATTAAAAAAAATCAATTCTCGTTTTATTATATATTTTGATAAATATCCTTTGTATCGATGTAAATTAAGCTAAGAATCCAAGTGAATTTGACGTATTTTTTTACTTTCTCGCTTGGCTTACCCGTTTTGGGCCACCTTCCCCTACCCGACGCGACGAGTTGCCGGTTCTCTGCGACTGCCCCGGCAAAAGTAGTAAAGGAGCATCACACGGCGAAAGCATTTTATCATTACATCCAGGGAATCGCTAATTTCCGAATTTAAATGTGTCAGGTGTGATATGAACGCAAATATAAAGGCTATTCTTAAATTATATTAAATTTATTGACTTTGTTAGTTTGAAATTTATTATTTGAATTCTATTGATTTTTTTAGTTTATTCGGGCAAATATAAGAAAATAAAGCTATTTTAAAACTTTTTTCATAATATTTTAAACCTTTAATGGAAGAGCTCTGAACTTGCTTTATTTTTCTTATACACATTATACAAGACAGGACACCATACAAAGATAACTGAAGCAGGTATAGTGTGGCATAATAAAACTGGGTCATTTTCTCAATAGCATTCGAGTATGAATGAGTTCGAGTCACTTAATATTCTTTAGGAAATACCTCATATATACGTAATTTTTTTAAGGGTACAATTGTATATCATTTAAAAAATATATGTAGCTGTACCCTATGTAATAAAATTATATATCACACATCACCTCTTATTCCTCGTATTGGAATTGATGAGCAAGAACAATAAACATTTTGTTCATCCGCTATTAAAATTTAAAGTTACTGGGAACACAATAAATTCAGTAACATAATAAATATATCACTCATGTGGGGAGAATTTCAAACTGGACTTTTCACAACCACGTGTGTATCTACAGTCAAAATTCCCGACTCGATAAATTTACCACTTGCAATAGAGTCGTCTGCCTTATATTATAATTGAGCAACAAACATATATATTATATTTAAATGCTGCTAATTTCAAAATACAAATCCACGCAGTATTTCGAATTCCACGGTGCTTAAGGATCGAGATGTCTTAACACTATGTCCTACTCTGACCTACTCTGTTATATTCAAAGTATAGTGTGAATCTAAAAAAAATAATAAATAAAGTGATTTCAAAAAATCTTTTTATTATAAATCATTAAATTATATCATCCTTTAAAACAAATTGCCAATTAATACAAAACAACAAGTTTTTCATAAATATTTTTATTTTTACTTGATACCAGTTGCATTGACGCTCCCCTTCTCTCACTTCAGCTTAAATCAATTTATGGTTCTACCTATCATATAGACGGCGATATAGACTAGTGATGTGATGTTTCACGAGTAGCTACTAGACTCTACAATGGGTAGTGAGGTACCCCACAAGTAGGAGCAGGGGGCGTGTGCGCATGCGCGTCACTACGGCGGAGCGCTCAATCTGCCAGATTGAAAACACTAGTAGACTGTGGAGGCACTCTTACAGCCCGCCATAGCGCTTTGGGCGCGCCAGTTTCAGTGCCCTGTGCGGTCGCGGCGAACGTGCTACGAGCAGCTACGTACTGTTTGCAGTGTTTGCTATATTTTTATCCAAACAAGTAATTGCAAATTCGTGTAAGTATTGTCTGTTTTTATGCTTTAAATAAAAATATAAATATTATCATGTCTCCAATAATTATGAATTGATGCGAATATGGAGAGAAAGAGATGGCGTATAGAAGATTTTATGGTTTTTTTAATTATTTTTCTTAATTAGAATGGAAAATAAAAAAATAATTATTGATTTTTCGTATATTAGTTAATATTGAATCGCACAAACGGATTCTATATTATTTATTATCGTTAAAATGTCATAGTCAACACTGTTTAATATTATCAATAATCTTTTGTATTTTATTTCCTATTTAGCATAATAATAAAAATATATTATCTGTATGCAATTTTCTTTAGCACTCTAACTACAGTGGCATAAAAGAAAAATTTTGCTAGCGTTTACTCCATGGCGACCCTTTGAAAATGTGTTTTAATTAAAAGGACGTAGGTATAACATTCTACAAACATTATATATATGCATAGCTATTTTTGACGCATGAACACATTCGAAGCAGTAATCTATCTTCATCGTATATCAGTACGTAACCGAGTGATAATTAAATACTTTTACAACATTGAATTTCCTAGCGATATACTGTTATCAGTAGGAACAATTTTATGCAATTTGACGATAAGCCAACAGTTATAGTGGCTTAGTTACACTGACCTTCTCCTACAACAAAACAATATAAGATAACGACTGTACTTTATCTATCTTTATTCGTTAATACGTGTTTTGGTATTTTGCGTCACCAGAGATGAAAAAATATTATGCTTAATGTGAGAAGTGAAATGTGAGAGTTTTCTTTAACACCTCCAATTTTTAGTCATTACCATCGTGAGCCCATTAACATCATCTACACATGACATTTCACTTTCACGTTTCCCGCGGTATCAATAGCAAATCTTTTTATATGTTCATAACTACATCCGTCATGTTTTATTTCTTCAAGTAAGAGGCCAGTCGTCGCGCAGAGGCACTAAGTGTGACGGTAAAATCAACTGGTTGTGGGTTCGATCCCCACTCGAAGAAGTGAAATATTTATTTACATTTATATTTTCATTTCTTCGCTCTGGTGTCGAGGCAAAGCGCGGCGCTGAGTTCCGCCACTCAACATGCAATGCTTCCAGAACTCGGCGGAAAGTGGGGAACGGAGAGTTTTAACACTAGGTTCCCTCTGCCTACCCTGCTTTTTGCGGGATACAGCGTGAAGCTGAATAAAAAATATATAGTAAGAATATATGGCAAATAAAATATACCAAACAGTGAATTCAAGCATTATGTAGGTAGGTAGTCTATGTTGTTGTATTTTCTAGATGCCATCTTGGCCTAGTTCAGTAGTGTCTGAATGTACCTACAATGAAATTTTACAGAAATATGCAAGTTTGTGATCAATTAAAAAAAAAATATTTTCTCACATTTCCTACATCAAAGAAGGCATTCAGGGAAGTACTAGTAATAAGTTACTGCCGCTGTTCTCCAATTTCCGTCCGTTTTAGCGACTGTGCATGTTTGATGGTGGAACCAAACTTCGTGTTTTATTACATAAACACGGCGTTAGGTTCCGACAGAGAAACTATTTATATTTTAATTATACTCAGAGTCTAAATCGAACCTATAAACATCGTATAGTATAAACTTAATATATTTTATTAGATACAATATTTATTATATTAATCCTTTAACTAAAAAAAATATTTTTTTATAAATAAGAATATGTCATTACTAGTGGGCGCGCGCGGCTTCGCCCGCTTATTAAGAGTGACTTCTAAAAAACCATGAAACACATGTTCAATAAAATATTTTTAATAGTCTGAATTTAAATTTTTATAAAAATCGGCGGCAAATTAAAGATTTTTCCATATAAACTTTCAACCCCTGATTTGAACGCTTAGAAGGTGAATTCTTAAAAACCATGAAACACGTGTTTAATGGAATATTTTTAAGAGTCTGAATTTCAAATTTTATAAAAATCGGTACAGATTAAAATTTTTTTCCATACAAACTTTCAACCCCTATTTCATCCCTTTAGGGTTAAAATTTTTCAAATTCCCTTCTTAGTGGATGTCCAGAATATGAAAATAAACATCTGCCCAAATTTCACGTTTCTACCATCAGCGGTTACGGCTCTGCGTGCGTCTTACCTCAGTCAGTCAGCACAAGTCCTTTTATATATATAGATAATAAAATATCATTAAATCTGATTAAACATTCTAAAAATAAGGCATATGATATTCATTGTTTGTATTATTAAATATATAAAGCGTACTCGATGGCGATGAGTCTGTCACGTTTATAGGTGACGTAATGGCATTGTACCATTTGGATATATATAAACGTGCTCAGCTTGCTAATAATTATTATATGAGATTAAAACTAGTATCTTTTAATTAATAAACAATAAATACTACTACCTACCTACCCTGCTGTGTGCGCGATACAGCTTCACGCTGTATCGCGCACACAGCAGGGTAGGCAGAGGGAACCTAGTGTCATAAGGCACTCCGTTCCCCACTTTCTGCCGAATTCTGGAGGCATTGCGTGTTGAGTGGCAGTTTTCCCTCGACACCAGAGCGAAGAAATTCAAATATAAATTTAAGTAAATATTTCATCCTCTCGAGTGGGGATCGAACCCACAACCAGTCGGTTTTACAGTCACACTTTGATCCCCTGTGCCACGACTGGCCTCAATATCTTTTAAATTACTAATATTTTATAGCTTCTCAACGAATCAATGACAACACATTATTCTGAACCTTTATACAATATGTCTTACCTATATGGATGCTGTGGACATATTTATTTAAATTTCAATAATGGAATAAATTTCGCACCAGGATACTTTTATAAGTAATTAAATCCATAACGATTGAAGAGTTTGCTATTTCTCGAATAAGCTGACCACTTAAAATTAAATTTAATTGGCAAGGCTATAAAAATTGCAAAAACACCATTATTTCTACTGGGGTGACTCAATATTACAATGTTCTATCAAAATATACATAGACCGATGTACGCGGCTGACGTCATCTACGGAGTGGGTCACGCGGCACGCGCTATTCCTCTGCAAGAGTTCTATTCTGGAAACGTATTGCTGAGTTTCACTTTTACCTATCACTTGTATACCTAATACAATACCTAATATATATGTACAATTTTACATTAAAATAAAAAAAAAAACAATTTGACATTAAGATAAATTGGCTAAGCGCGGCGTTGAGTTCTGCCACTCAACACGCAATGCCTCCAGAATTCGGCAGAAAGTGGGTAACGGAGTGTCTTAAGGTCACTAAGTTCCCTCTGCCTACCCTGCTATGTGCGGGATACAGAGTGAAGCTGATTATTAAAAAAAAAAAACAATTTTAAACGAAAATACTACTATTTATACTTTATCGCTATAACAATTCAAATTGGACATGAATCTTAATTGACATCTTTGAACGAGACATATTGACTATATTTTTCTATACGTATAAATGAATCACTGCCGTAAGTATCTTCTCAAGTATCTTCTTATTATTTGTTACTTTACACGTAGTCATGTAATATATGTATATATACATAATTATTCAATGTTATTTCTAAACCTATTGTCCTGCCGTATGTAGATAATATTCACAATATAAGTAAGCGTTATTCGTTTTACATAATATAAGTAGATGAGCATACATATATTAGTGAGTCCGTCGTGGCTCAGGGGCACAATGGAGGAATGAATTATTATTTATTCGCCACTCAACACACAATGCCTCTAAAAATTCGGCGGAAAGTGGGGAACGGAGTGTCTTTACACTAGGTTCCCTCTGCCTCCCCAGCTGTGCGCGGGATACAGCGTGAAGCTGATTTATAATTAAAATAGCTTAAATACAAAGACTTACTACCTATATGTTTTCTTTATCTAATCAACCATTCGTATTTGTCTGATACTGACGAATATATCTAATATTCTGTATAATCTGAAAACGAACATTAAAAAAATAAAACAGGTGTAATCAAAATAATATGAATCCCATAATCCTCTATGAAGCAATATTTACGACAGACTAAAATAGCCACAGTAGCTAAATATAATACAACGTAGCGCATTCATATCTTATATTTAATGGATAGTTACGGGTACGTATGTTGTGTTGGTATATATTCATATTTAAATCAGCTTCACTCTGTATCCCACACACAGCAGGGTAGGCAGAAGGAACCTAGTATTAAACACTCCATTCCCCACTTTTCCGCCGAATTCTGGAGGCATTGCGTGCTGAGTGGCGGAACGAGTGAATAAATGAAAATATAAATGTAAATAAATATTTCATCTCCTCGAGTGGGGATCGAACCCACAACCAGTCGATTTTACAGTCACACTTTGTGCCTCTGCGCCACGACCGGCTTCAATGATTATTTTCCGCCTATTCATATTTTATTTAAAGAAATGCAGTTGTTACTTGTACGTGCACTAATAATAAATAGAAAGTGGGTCAAGAGGTGACATCATGTTTCGTTCACACCCCCTGTTTTACATTAAAAGCGTAATTAGGGTGGAAGTATAATAGAAGATTGTGATATTGACATCTACCTCTTGGGGATTTGCTATTTTTATGTCTGTTTGTATATTAAAAATTAAATCAGCTTCACACTGTATCTCGCACACAGCAGGGTAGGCAGAGGGAACCTAGTGTTAAGACACTCCGTTCCCCACTTTCTGCCAAATTCTGGAGGCATTGCGTGTTGAGTGGCAGAACTCAACGCCGCGCTTAACCTCGACACCAAAGCGAAGAAATCGAAATATAAATTTAAGTAAATATTTCATCTCCTCGAGTGGGGATCGAACCCACAACCAGTCGGTATTACAGTCACACCTCGTGCCACTGCGCCACCACTGGCCTCTCACTGTTTGTATATTGATAAGCAACATTTAAATTGAGAAAACTTATATTATACAATTAAAAGAAAAAAATATAATTATTATTCATAGGTAAGATGTCATTATTAACTACAAAAATTTTGTAATAATTAATAAATAACATTTTTTATTTTTTTTATTTATTTATTATTAACATATACAAACTCACATACACTAATAAATAACCTTTTTTACACTTACTATACACATACATTGAGATATATCACACACCTATCATTGATAAAGGTACACCTACACGTACTTGAACTAATTGAAATCAAGCATAGAATCGTGACCTCTGTTTATTCAGTTTAATCACATATTATTTAGAGTCGAGTGTACGTGTCTAGGTCTAGTCCAGGTCTAATAGTTTATATCCTGCAGCACCCACCGCGGTCGTTGCAGAGGTGTATTACATACTCCTACATGTCTACTCTTGAAAAAAATGCACTGACAAGTGCTATTTTACTTATTTAGAACACGTATAAAAATTTAAACGTAGCGGGACTCGAACCCACGCCTCCTGGAAACTGATCAGTTTCCAGGAGGCGCGGATTTGTACAGTTCGAATATCTGATATGGAGTACCTATTTTTCTTTCCTAAGTGTGGAATAACACTTTAAAAATGTTAAAAATAAGTGCTATTTTGTCATTAAAGTGCAACAGCCAAAAATACTCTCGAATACTGTAACGTGGTCGACTATTTTTTTATAGATAGCGCTGAAATAATGATAAAATTAACTTAATGTGAAGGTTACAACAATTGCGTTGCAATATTTAAAGTAGAGACGTAATGACCCAAAAGGTGACACTAGAATGATCTAATCATCGCGTCATCATCATTAGCGCGTATAAATATTTTTAATAAGCAAATTTTATCGATATTATAAAGACGCTACTTTTTTTTAACGTCACGCTGTATTACGCACACAGCAGGGTAGGCGGGAGTAACCTAATGTTAAGACACAAGACAAGACATGTTGAGACAGAAGATCCCATTTTCATCCAAATTCTGGAGCTATTACTTGTTAAGTCGCAGAGCACAACGCCGCGGCACCAAAAAGAAGAAAATGGAAATATTTAATTTTCTCGAGAGAGAAGTGAACCCACAACCTGTCGCAGTCAAGATGCTCTATTTCGTAGTCATTAGTTATATACCTACTCATCCAAAAGTACTTATTATTTCTGTCCTAAGAAGAACTTTTTCTTTTATTCAGTAACATAACAATAACAGTTTTCTCTCTTGTCTTTCAAGAGTACTATTACAAAACGTATGTACATATTATTTTAATAGAGATCCTTTAGAATAGAAATCAAACCTATAAACTTTGAGGTTAGCCATAAAATCAAAATTAAATCAAATCAGCTTCACACTGTGTCTCGGTTATCTCGGTTTTACAGTCACACTTCGTGCCGCTGCGCCACCACTGGCCTCCTCGGTTAGCCATACTTATCCAAATGACTATAGTTTTTCTTAAAACGATGGTACTTAAATATATTTTTAAAAATATTACATATTATAAATTAATTATAATAAATGATTACCAGGCCAGTCGTGGCGCAGGAGCACAAATATGTGACTCTAACCGCGACTGGTTGTGGGTTCGATATATATATTTCCATTTCCTCGCTAGGTAAAGCGCGGCGTTAAGTTCCGCCACTCAACACCCAATGCCTCCAGAATTTGGCGGAAAATGAGTAACGGAGTGTCTTAACACTAGATTCTCTTTGCCAACCGCGGGAACTTACTGTGTGCAGGATACAGTGTGGAGCTGGTTTAATTCTTTTTTTCATTTTAAGAAAATATTCAAGTGCCCAAACGTAGGAGCAAGGATAAATCTGAGCTGATATTTACGGATACGTGTAGTAAAGTGTTCGTTGGACAAGGTCGCTGATGTAATTGCCGCTTTTAGCGCGAAAACATAAAACGTATAGTATCTAACTTGTCAATAGCATTGAGATATGTATGTATAACTAACTAGTTTGCTTTAACTATGACATCATAATTTTGAACTTTGCTGATGATTTTTACCTTGACTTTCTACAATATTTTAAAATATAACTTAAAAATTGCAAGCGATGCGGTGAGTTCCACCACTCAACACGTAATGCCCCCAGAATTAGGCGGAAAATGAGGAACGGAGTGTCTTAGTTCCAGGGAACAACGTGAAGTTAAAACAAAAGCAAATTGTGCTGCTTGCGTCGACATATTTGGGCTTAGTCATCTACAAGAAGTGAAGAAATTTATATATTAATTTTTATATAGGCTTCAGGACATTTGTATATTGGTTCATTATATAATAGGTAACTATGAATAATTTGAATACGAATTGCATTGAAATTATTAATAAAAAATATAAAATTTAAAATGTTCCTTATTCGAATAAATTTTGTAAAGCTTTTTGAGGTTTTGTTGTTTGTAGTTGTAATTGTAGTTTAAGTGCTGCTGAAAAGAGCTTCCAAGAAACTCAACAGTTGCTCTTTCAATTATAACATACAATTTTATTCAGACATTCGTTTCGTCTAAGCGATCATTTTTATATTATTAAACAGAGCAATAGGCTTTCTTATTAGCATATATNATATATATATATATATTCTGTTGTAAATAGCACATTCAAAATACTTTATGGATTGTTTTATTTCTTCTACTGAAAATAAATATTTCTTATTAGACACGTAGCGAATAAATAACAATCATACATAATAAAACGAAAAATAATTTGCAAATTATTTTTTGTTTTATATTATTACAGAGACCGGTCGTGGCGCAGCGGCACGAGGTGTGACTGCAAAACCGACTGGTTGTGGGTTCGATCCCCACTCGAGGAGATGAAATATTTACTTAAATTTATATTTCCATTTCTTCGCTCTGGTGTCGAGGTTAAGCGCGGCGTTGAGTTCTGCCACTCAACACGCAATGCCTCCAGAATTCGGCAGAAAGTGGGGAACGGAGTGTCTTAACACTAGGTTCCCTCTGCCTACCCTGCTGTGTGCGGGATACAGCGTGAAGCTGATTTAATTTTTTAATTTTAATTTGCAAATTATTAGCGTTTAGAACAAGTAACCAAAATGTTTCATTTTTTAGGACTTACAATTATTTAAAATGTTAATTACATTTTAAGTTATTTAGAAGTTATATACAAAATTAAAAAGTTATATAAAGAATAGCTATAAAAAATCTAGAATCGACTATTTTTTGAGCAATAAAATGTATCTACTGCAATACTAGAAGTAATGCTCAACCTCAATTTACCGACTAGACATTTTACATAAATGTTTATCATTTCAGCTTCACGCTGTGGTGTTGAGTGGCGGACCTCAACGCCGCGCTTTGCCTCGACACCAGAGCGAAGAAATGAAAATATAAATAAATATATATGTAAATAAATATGTCATTTCCTCAAGTGGGGATCCAACCCACAACCAGTCGATTTTACAGTCACATTTTGTGCCCCTGCACCACGACTGGCCTCTACATAAATGATAAGGAATATTTTTTATAAGAAGCTTACTTGGCTTAATATATCTAATTAAATTTTTAATTTTATTTCATTATAATTTTAAGCATCCCATTTGAAATATTTTTTTCAGTATAAGCAATAAGCATGTCGGAGGAACAAGCGGTAGAGCAGGTGACGCAGGAAGTGAAGGACGTCAAGTTGGAAAACGGGACAGCTCCGGGTGCAGCCAACGGAACGCCGAACAAAAATGATGACAACGCTATTCCATTTAAGGTATTTTTTTTAAATGTTATTATCTACTTTACAATTATTTAAAATTTTAATGGTAAATCGAAAATGGAAGTTGTGTTCCTAAATTTCACAATAAAAAATTATTAGATTCATTAAAACTTTCTAAATTAAGATTAAGTAGTTTTAAGAGCCTAGTTAGTATTTAGAACCAAGCTTTATAATTCTTATGCTTACATTTGTTTTTAAATATAATTACCTTTTGTATGATTAATCATTAGATTCGAGATACGATCAAAAGCAACTTAGTATAATAACATTAATATTGGTACGGTTATATCTGTGACTGGTAAGATAAAACATAGTAGATTTTACCATGCTATTTTTAAAAATTGCCGGAGAATTTGCGGGAAAATACTGAGTTATACCGCAAAAAACCGATATATCCATTAGGATATATAGTCACGGCCAAGAAAATTGTGAAGAAAATTAAAAACATCAAATATTTTTTATGGACCTCGGTTGTAGGTAATTATGTAGGTACATTTCTATAAACAAACGTACACAATTTCAAGCTCCGCGTTGTAAATTGCCCTTGGACTTGATGTAATTTACCCCAGACATGCAAATGTAGAAAGCTGCAACTGTAGGTTCAAAATGCATGCAATAGCATGTAGTTGTTGCATAACAATTATTGTTAATTTTTTGAGCGTCTCGCTGTATCCCGCATACATTAGGGAAGGCAGACGCGAAACCAATGTTAAGATACTCCGTTCCCGCCGAATTTCCGGTGCATTCTGGAGGCATTGCGTGTATGTGGCGAAACTCGACACCAGAGCGAAGGAAATGAAAATATTAAATATTTCAATTCCTCGAGCGGAAATCGAATGCACAACCCGTCGCGGAAACAGTTATACTTTGTACCCCTGCGTCACGATTGGCACTGGTGACGCAATTATATATTTACTTCCGACAAGACTACATTTAATAAAGATCAATAGATAATTACTACAGTCCGCGCGGTCTAAGCTGAGTGCGAGGGTTAAGCTCATCTTATGCCTTGAGAACTGTACCCTACCTATGTTAAAAAGTTTAGATAAAAGTTAAAAGCTAAAGGAAACGTTCTTATTCAAAACAGTGCATTGGGTCCTAAACTCCTAGCTACCAAGGCTATAATGGCAGATTGTAGAACAGAGTAACCCTCTTACCACTGATTTCCGCTTTACAAATCTATTTAACTTTTCTTTCGTCACTCATTCTCTCGCCGTTCTCTACTTCTACAATGCTATTTAGAAATTGATACTAGTTTACTTCTTTACAGGATGCATTTAAAATGTTCTCTAAATTTGGAGATCCCAAGTCAGATGGTAAACAAATCACACTATCTCAAAGTGACAAGTGGATGAAACAAGCAAAAGTCATTGACGGAAAGAAAATAACCACCACAGATACTGCTATTCATTTCAAAAAATTGAAATCTGTAAAACTTGGCATCGATGATTATCAAAAATTCTTAGATGATTTGGCGAAAAGTAAGAAATTTGAATTAGATGAAATTAAAAAGAAACTTACAACATGCGGCCAGCCTGGATTTTCAACACACGTAAGTTAATACTAAATATATATTTATGTAGATACTTATTATTTGCTTTTAGATACTTATTATTTTAATTAAATATTATTTTTATTTTTTATTAAAAATATTATTTTTATTGCTTTTAAACGCTGTGTAGGTACATATAGCGTACTGTAGGTGGTTAATAGGGACCTAATTTGGGAATTGTTGTATGGCTACGCAGTTTTGATTTTAGGATTATTCAAACATTTGAATTTTGATTATTTTTTTCGCCAAGTAAAGAATGCGAAAAAGTTTAGAAAGCTTAACTCAGGACGGCTACGACTTGTCAACGGTACTGTATGCTAAGACTCGCAATTAAAAGTTTACGAGTAGGTAACATATATTATTAAAAAGGATAATTTTAAAAATTAAAATCAGAGGGAACTTAGTGTTCACACACTCTTTTCCCCACTTTCCGCCGAATATTGGAGACATTGCGTGTTAAGTGGAGGAGCTCAACGCCGCGCTCTGCTTGGACACCACAGAGGAGAAATGAAAAAATAAATTTAAATAAATATTTCATTTCCTCGAGTGGGGATCGAACCCACAACCAGTTGCGATTACAGTCACACTTTCACTGCGGCACGACTGGTCTCAAATCCGTAATATTTTAAACAAATTAAAAAAGTATTAATTAGTTTAAAATATTTTAACTAAGTATGGCGAATCACTTAAACAGCTTATTATTAATTTAAAAAATACAATTTTAGATTTAAAAGATTTTAATGAAGTTTTTTATTACATTTTGTACGTAAGTGTAAAAGTTCTATTAGGCACTTACCTTAATTATAAACTTACTACTTTTTCACACGATTCAGCTGCCCAAGTCACCAGCAGCAGCGGCGGCCGTCGACAGGCTGACAGACACCACCAAATACACCGGCTCTCATAAACAACGTTTTGATCAATCCGGAAAAGGGAAAGGCATAGCTGGTAGAAAGGATCTAGTGGACAGTTCCGGTTACGTCTCGGGCTACCAACATAAGGACACTTACGATAAAGCACATTAGCTGTAGTATCACCTAATATTTATAAGTAAACATGTTTACGTAAGCATAAAATTGGTAAAAAAAGGAACTTTTATATTTTATTATCCTCTATGAAAAAATATTTTTAATACCATCGTGTTAATAAAAAATTGATTATATTATCTCCGTAAAAATATCTGCTTACGTAAAATTGAAACGTCCCTTCCTATTTGGAACCTTGTTACGAATCGTCTTATACGAATTTGAAATGATCAGGCCCTAATATTTATAATTGGATGTTTTGTAGTAAAAAATATATACGAACAGGATGTCGATTGTACTCAAAATATTAAATTGTCGATGAGAATCTGTTACGTGCCTTTTTAGGTTTGTGGATTTATAATCCATTTTTGAATCGTTTATTTATACGCCTATATTATTGTGAGGAAGCATTCCGTTTGACGTAAATGTTTTATTTATATCTAGATATTAAGTAACAAGATGTAGATTCAATAACATTTTTACTTCACGTAAATATCTAGTCGTGAATAGTTTAGATTATTTTGAATAAAAAATATATTAAATTTTTAATAATATTATAATATTATTAAATTTATTCTTCAAATTATGTAGAACTATATCCATGGTTTTAATATTCTCAAAGTGCAAAACTCGTTGTATAATTATATAATAGTATAATGAAGAGACTTACAGATGTAATATTTAACGACGAATAACTGTGTAAAATCTTATTATATTCATCACAACAAAATCACATCAAAACGTCTCCATAAATTATGTATTTTTAAAAGCGTATTTCAATTTATTGCAATAAATGTATTATGTACAACACAGTGTGGTTTTTTTATTAATCCTTTTGACAGAATATCTATTTACATATATGATAAATAATCTAAATCTAGTGTTTAAATAATTGATTTGAATAAGGTTTCATCAAAGTCATAACAAGGATATTATGAACATTGTTTTCCCCATGCGTGAATTAAAATATTTACTTACATTTATATTTACTATCATTTTTTCGCTATGGTGTCGAGGCTAAGTTCGCGGCGCGGGGTTGAGTTCCGCCACTCAACAGGCAATGCCTTCAGAACTCGACGGAAAGTGGGAAACGGTGTGTCTTAAGACTAGGTTCCCTCTGCCACCCTTCTGTATACGAAATACAGCGTGAAGCTGATTTTTTTTTCTCCATTCATATTATAGATACATACTTGCATTGTATATGGACTATATTATATTAGTGTGTCGATTTTTTTAATGCAATACCAATAGTTATTTTTTAATTAAGGATCATATGTGTGTATGTGAGATTACATGTGCAGATGTCAGTTTACATGTGTGACTATTAGATCACATGTGTAGATGTGAAATTACGTGTAGAGGTCAGAAGATCTGTGGGTTTGAGATATCATGTGAAGATGCCAGGTTATATGTGTGGTATGTCGAATTATTTGATGCAATATCAATAGTTATGTTTAAATGAAGGATCACATGGATGTATGTGAGACCACATGGGTGAATGTCAGTTCATATGTGTGGTAGTGAGATCACATTTACGGATGTCAGATCACAAGTGTGGATATGAGATCAAGTGTGTGGATGTGACATACGTGTAGGTTTTTAGTTCGATATTTGACAGCTGGATTCTTTTTATTTAATAATATTTTTTCTATATGAGTATATCTTGTGTCAAGTGTGAGAAATTTAAATAAGTTTAAGTTTTTGCTCATATTTCATATTACTTTGGTATTACTACTTTATAGGTACGCAACTTTTTTCATAATTGAAAAGAATGGTTAGTAAATATATAAATAACAAAATTATTGTTAAAGAAGGTTTTGTAATATTTTATTAATTCCTTGTACGTTACACATAATATGTTTTGAGATTATATTTCAATCATAGAAAATAAATAGTAATATACACTTTATTTTAGTTGTTTAAATTTTTTACAATTCTTAAAAATAAACCAATTACAGAAACAATGGCTATGTACCCTGTAGGCTATAACAAATATAAAAAAACATTTTACAATTTTGTCATTAATCTCAATAATACAGTCTTCTGCAACAACAATACATACAGGATGCAAGAAATATCAAAGTAAAAAATATAAAATAAACAGTGCTATTACAAAATAAGATAATAAATGACTTAAATTTTTATACTTTGTCAGGTTTTCATATTGCGTTTAAAAATATCAAACGGACACAACGAAAACACTCAATATAATCTTGTTGTGATTTAACTGTATTTTACATAGTAACTAGTGCGAGCAAGCAATGACAATATAGCTAGCAGTTTGATAATATAATAGAATAAAAATATTTTCTGTTTTATTATAGATGAAGGAGAAAGACCCAATTAAAATACTGATTTTAATTGAATATATTTTAACATACATTCTACTATTGTGTAAAATTATTTCTTCTTTTACCGTACAATCTCCTTCGTGTGTCCTCCTTACAACGTGATATTGGCGAAACGCTTAGTGCTCAACCGGCACGTTCGGAACGCCGTAATCAGATAACAGAACAGAAAATATTTTATATTTTTAATAGTTGTAAGCATTAAGCTATCTGGAAAGTAAAGCTCCTAGAAATATCTGTAATTTAATTTATTCAAAGGAGCAGTCACTTCTATGTTAATCTAGAAAATAAAAAATGTATTATCTTAACATTTTATTGCCAAACTGTGATCTTTAACATAAATTATATACTTTCTTATGCATATATCAATTAATTATTTTTGTAACACAAATTTTCTCTTTAAGTTCTTAATATTTGACAAAGTACCTTATAACATTGAGGACAAATTTCATCATGATTTGATAAGTTCCAGATACTGTATAGTAATTTATCTGGAACTTATCAAAGATATTTACATTGCCATTTTTTCTTACACGCTTAAACGCATAGAAGATTCTTATTATATAAACGAGATGAGAAATATCTGTTGGGAAAGTAAGAATTTTTTTGTAGTGTCGGAATACGTCTCGTACTCGTACGAATACAAAAAAGTATTAGTGCTAGTATTGTTATAAGAAGATAAATATAAATATTTTTTAATTTCGTATTTTTAGATGGCACATTTGTCATGAAAATAGATTTAAGGTGTTATATCCTGAAATAAGAAATTAATACGAATTGATTAGCAGTTGCTTATTACCATTTTTGTCAATAAACATTTTATTTTTGTATGTATATATAATATAATGAGGTGCCCAAAACGATGATATTATTTTAATAAAACATACTTTTAAGGAAGTTATTACATGTTTTTTAATTAAAGATTTTAATTTTTAATAGAGCTTTTAATTGAAGTCGAATTTTAGCATTTTAGGCGGAATTTAAGAAAAATGTTTTTCGCTATTATGCAATGATACTGAAGACTATACTATTGTAAAAATGTATAAAAAGTTATGACATTTTTATTATTATCATTTAATAAAGCACAAAATTTGACATAAGTGAACAAAGGACTGTAATGGCTAAATGTTGCATCTAATCACTTAAAATTAATTTATGACAAATTGATAAACAAGAAATCACATATTTCTTTACACAACGAATAACCCTTGAGTAGACTTTTTTAATAAATCTTTAATTGATGAACTTATAAAAAGAAGTTCAGATGATACTTTTTTATATAAAGCACTACTTTTATCAAGGGTCAATTCGTTTTCATGGAAACTAATTTTGAATTATATTGTTTTTCGAAAAAAAAAAATGTTATATATTCCAACAAAAATATTTGCTGACCCCAAACCAAAGTATTATTCGAGCGTAAACAAAACATTATATGCAAAAGAATCTTAAGATAGTTTTAGAAAATTGGAGAACAGAAACAATTAAAAAAAATAAAACCACTGTCGATAAGGCGCGTTTATTTTTTTTAACAAGTATCCATAAAGTGTTTGAAGTAAACAATTATTCACTATTTGCACATAAAGTGGTTTCTGTGATAAACTGTCGGCTAATATTTTTAATAACTTCAACTTGTATATAATGTATAAACTAGTGAATACAGCAAAGCTATAGCCAATATTTTATAAAGTAAAAATCACTTCGAATCGTATTAAACACTATAAGCATCCTCCCTATATGTATTATTAAATTATATAATTAATTTCGGAATGCGTACTACTGTGTATTTACCGATGCGATATTTCAGTAACAGTCGTCAACACGTAAAACATAATCTGTACTTATATAATTCCATGCAACTACCGGTGTCAGTGTCAGGACTTACGTCAATGTCAAATTGAAAACTAACACTGTCGTACAATACAACGGGTTAGGCAATTTATCTAATAAATCCTATATAATATGTGTATACATAATGCAATATGGAATCGAGATATTACCTAGTCATACTATCACAAAAACCGAAAGCTGTTCAGTCGGAGGCTTACATGGGGCCCTCGATCGTGCTCACTTTCATAGCGAAGTAGTATATGGCGCGGCTGGCGAGGACGAAAGCCAGTAAAAAGGCGCCTACGTATGCTACGTAGATTCCTCCACCATGAGCCTTGGCCACAGAGAGCGTTCCCAGGGTTACTCCTAGAGCGATGGCGAACACTATTAGAGCTAGTACCATGAACAGCATACCTCTCATCCGCTTCATACCGATCCCCACGGACGATACCTTCCGGCAGTGAGGGCAGCGCACTGGCGCATTTTTCAATAATTGATACTGAAACGAACAAATTTCATATATAAAAGTGAAGCATTCGTATTCGTATGGCAGTTGATGCGTATCTAAGTAACAACTATATGTGAATGTATGATAGTTGCTTGTTGTCACATCCATTTCATCTATTTGACAATGAATATGACATAGGTAACATAGCCAATAATATATATAATTAACTTTCACCCTTCACTAATGTTGACGTAACTCTAATATTATTAATTAGCGATGCGAAACAGATATAAAATTATAAGCTGATAAGATGTTTGTATGTAACTTAGAAGAGCTAGAATTTTTAAGCATTTTTATGAAAACGGAAATTGTATGAATAGATTTCTATAGCTCTTAGCAAATCCCAGTGATACGTGACGAATAGCAGTGTCTAAATGTAGTAGGTACTTATTGAAAATATTTTTATAGAAGGTATTTCATTAAACCAAAAACGTAGAAAAATATAAAAGTGAGTCAAAATTAAGAAATGCAAAAAGCAAATCTTACTTAAAATTTTATCTTTTCAAAATTACAACATTTTTATGTGATACTTTAACTTTATATTTTTCATAAACAAATCGAGATTAAAATTTTAGTAAAAGATAATCTGTTTCTTGTTAAGGTTATTGCTAACGTTTTTTAGCAAAATGATGATGATCATTTTTATTAAAAAATATATTCGTTAAAACTTTTTGTTTCCTGTAGGAACTCCTGCGGCCGGTCTGAAGCTGGTTTTAATTAAGTCAGAACGCGATAAAGTGTTTCATAGAATAGCGTGTTCGAAAGGTGTTGTGGGATATCAACAGAACTTAAAGTTTTCTTCTTTACTCTTTAGTTCTGAATTTTTCAATTAAAATCTTAATAGTAATAGAGAACACTGGTAACGGCAATGACTCACCGTTTTTAAGATTCAAGATCTTTACACACAGCTAATCCCGAAAACACAAGAAAAGCTAGGACACAATGACGCATTCATCGATTGAATGTAAATATTTTTCATTCACAAGAAAAATATGCTACGAAAACAGTTCGAAATTGTTCGGCTTGTTAACAATATTTTTTATATATAACTTAGGTTTCTTTGTGTTAAAACATTTCTATATATTTTTTTGTGTTTATTTTCAGTGAAACTCAACGCCGCGCTTTGACTCATTAGGAAATTATAATATAAACTATGTTATTCCCCGAGTGGGAATTGAACCCACAACCGTCGCGTTGATAGTCAGTCACACGCTTGTGCGTGTACACAGTGCTACTGTTCTTCTAAGTTCTATTCTTTTAAAAATTTAAATAAAGCCCAAGATAGAGTTAAAAAAAATAAACCGACTTCAAATTGGTATAAAAACAAAAATGTTCTGCTACCTACCTACGTTTTTTTTATTTTCTCATATCTCTGAAACTACTGAAGCGATTTTAATGAAACTTGTACTGTTCCCTAAGCTGAAGTTTACCTAACTTAAATTAAAATCACAAAGATATCACTTGTTTCATCACGATATCACTTTTAAAGAAATTCGTAGACAAACATACATTTACCAAATTAATTACACGGGCTTGGAAGCCTAAATAAGCATCACACTACTACAATATTATTTAATTCCAACAATCGTACATATCAAAATGATAACATCCTTTTTTTCAAGTCGGTTCCAGCAAATCAAGTTCTAGGTAATAATCCAAATGAGAAATGGATGTTAATCATCAACAATAGTCGCTAATACCTAAGATATTCGGTAAAATACCAGAAAGAGAGAAGCTATAGAATTACATTGAAACCTGTATAATAGTGGAGTTTGTTCCGAATGGTCGCTATTCAGTGCGTTTGGTTTGGTTTCTTAAAATTCAATAAGGCGATGTGTCAGACAAATCAATATAAAACTTTTTCAACATTTTTAAAGTGTTATTCCATACTTAAGAAAGAAAAATACGTATTAAGAAAACGTATAAAAATTTGAACGTAGCGGGACTCGAACCCGCGCCTCTTGAAAACCGACCTGGTCGATTCGGTTTCAATATAAAATATTGTATTTAACACTTTCATTTCATAATGTATTACAAACGTCTAGCTCTAGGAAGTGGCATCTTATGTAAATGGTTTTGTTCCCAGTGATAATGTAACACGATATAGATATGATGGAGTGTAGTATAGCGGTTTTCTACTTAATAACAAAAGTAATTTTATTATTACAAACTATAAGTGTTGAATTTCACGTCGACAGTTGAGCAGTTAAATAACAAGCAGCAATAAAAATATCAAAAGAAATATTTATTTTTAACAAAAAAATATTACTATTTTATACGTATTTTATAGTTTAAAAATATATATGTATAGCAAAAATTTATTACTATTTTATAGTGTTTTGTAGGTCACGGATACATAAGCACAGAATGTAAAGTTTGATTCTGACAGGTTGAAGAAAGAACTTAAACCTACCCAAGTCAATTACGCTAAGCTGTAGGAAATATTATAGGCTGACAAGGCTGGCCAGTATGGACTTTCCTAATTACTTTTACTTTGTACTTTAATTAAATCAGTAAGGAAGTGACCAAGCGGGAGTCGAATTACCGTCCTAGCGTCTTACCACATAACTTAAATAGGTCACTTTGTGTAAATAATTGAACTACGTAGCTTCAGAAACATTGTTAAATATATATAATATAATAAAAGAAACTCTTTTGAATATTATTAGCCATTACTTTTGTTTTATATAATAACACAAATATTTTCGTTTGATATATTTTTATTATGAAAACAATAAAATAGTTCCTAGGCATTGCTCTTAACCTTGACAGCAAGCATTACATTACTCTTAATCATTATAAAATGAGTAATAGGTATGGCGAATTATACAACATTCACAAGTTAGATATCGACAGATGAAGTCTATGTGTTAGTTAGTTAGTTAGTATAATATGCGTTTTGTCCATTAGTATCGAAACCAAAATTGAAATCAATATTTTGGTCTCTCGTTTCACAAAATGTTTAAAACAAATACAATAAATTTTGAGCAATGTATGTCTATATTAATCCACCTAAGTCCAATAGTAGCCAGAACTTCGTTATTTTATAACGCCTTATAATTTCTATGTGCATACACCCAACACTAGTAAGTACTATCACTAGTTTGGGTGGTGGTGACTTTGGTAACGTACGTAAGTAACTAAAACGCAAAAAATGATACCTAAGCTTTCGTTAAATTTTAAAGCTCAATTTTTTTTTTATATTATCTTGCCAATAATATAACAGATGATGTTGCCAACCACTCAGCATGGTTATAACTCCATGCCAGACACTAGGGGTGTCTAGCATGGAGTTATAATCCTATAAGCTATATGCACCTACAAACATATTAGGAGCAAATAATATTTTTTAGACTGTAGTACTTTAAAATTCATACACGATTGTAATTTAGAGGCAGCCCTACTGTTTTACTACTGGCTCTTTCCATGAGTATCAGTTGTGAAACCTAAACATTCAATAAGTGTTGCAAATAAATATTAACAAATTGTACCTCTCGAGACAAACCAAATATAAAAGCAAAAGGGAATATAAAGAAAATTATAGAAATAAGTAAGCCTATTACTAATAATTCTCAACAAAAAAAATTAACATCACTTGATATAAACAACCAGTAGGTTTACACAAATAAAAAAAATCTACTTACTAAAAATGTATCTTGACAATGTATACAAATAACCCTGCACATGCCAGGTAGAGTGGGTACAGGCGGTGTGACAGGCGTGGGCGCCAGGTTTATGATCCTCTTGCAATCAGCACGCGGGCATGCAATCCTCTGAGACGAGGATTTGCATATCAAAAGACAGTTGCATGGACAACGTACATACTTCTTGCCAGGCGGTGCGTTTCGAATTGGCTGCAAAATTATATTAATTGTTTCAATGATTAAGTCAACTGTTATCACAACAGACGTGGGTTCGAATCCCACTTGGTAGACTAAATTATTATTTTCATACAAAGAGTGAATTTGAGTACCACCACTTAAAACATGATGTCTCAAACACTGGGTAGAAATTGGGAGATGGAGTGTCATAACACTATGTTCTCTCAGCATAGACTGCTATATGTAGGCCACAATATCAAGCTAAAAAAATATGTAAATACTGTTATATGTTAAATCTTTAAGCTATATATTTTAAACTCTGTGCCTTACCTGGCAGCATGGGCAAAAAAAATATAGTATCAAGACACTCCATTCTCTCTCTGCTTTTGGCCGGAATTTGAGATATGTGTTTAGTATATAAATATTATTGTATTTTAAAAGTTGTGTGTTAGTTTATTGTTAATCCAGTATTTAACTAGTTTTTAAAGCAGCTTCACTCTTATGGTCAAATGGAGATAACACATGACACATTCTGAGTAACCAAGGAGCTCTGATCACAAGTATGAGGAGTTACATCCATTAACATGCTATAATATAGCATATAGCTTTCCTCAACAAATGGACTATTCAATACAAATATATTTTTTTATAAGCCTACACCACTGAAATAATCCTGAAGCATAAAGGAAATAAGAAAATATTTTTGCTTTTTGATCTACTTTTTTTATGGTCAGCATACCCATGCATAAGGCAATTAAATAAGTGCCTTACTTACAAATGATTTTATTCAAATATATATGTAGATTCAAATTACAAACAATTATTTAATGTACATATTTAAAAACATGTAGAAAAAAATTGTACTCATCATTAAAATTAAATTAAAATATAAATTTTCTAATACTCCTTTAATTTTCAAGAACTATAATAATGCTGCTAATAATGCCATGCAATATTAATATATATAAAATGTTTTAATTCAACGCCTGTACAACTTACCGTGGCTTCATTGCAATCCGAACATTTTACAACATGTTGTTCTCTTTTTCCCGATATATCTATCATAGCTTGGCACACACGACATGTTACCATAGGCATGCCTGCTTGCTGATACGGTGGAGGAAGTTCATCAGGCCCAATTGGCGAGATTGTGCTGACATTTTCTTCTTCTGTAATAATAAAACGAAAACTTCGCATGAAAATAGTACCATACGTTACTGCTGTAACACTTCATTTAACATTTACACTTACACAACCCTGTAAAACCGACTAGTTAGCTAAGCGCAAATCGGGTTATCTTTATATTGTGCATTGTTTAGCAACAAAAAATACAAATAAATTTTGGTTGAATCATCAGCTGTCAAAACAATATAATTGTATTTACTTACCATCCCTCAAAAGTAATTGACTTTCGCTTTGTCCGTCACCCATTGTTATACACTATTTTTTTAGCAGCACAATATGTAAATAAGTTTATATAAATCTGGAATTCTTTTGACGAAAATTAACATACCAGCTTTACTACCATCGCAGAAAATTTACTTCACAGATAACTAAATGACGAATCAGAATACCTACATAAGTTTATAATATAATTTTAGGATATAGATTAAATTAATACATCAATTCATTGTTATTGCCATGTACGGTACGCTTAATAATAAAATATATACCGTATGGAATCGTGAATATCAGTTTTACGACATTAAATTATTTATTTATACTTTATTTAAATGATTTGGAAACTATTATCTAATCCCTGTTACATATAATATGGTTTTCTTCATATTCCTCGATAGAAATCAAAAATATTTATTTTGTCAATAACAATTAAGCAACGCCGGAATAGAGTTATCAAATTTAATTTATAGAATAACAAAAAATTATATTAAATAATTGTATAAAATATTTAATTGCTTTTGTACGAGAGATAAAAATATCCGCACACTTATTAACAGCTAAATTTGGCACTTTGGGTATATGTGTTCTGTGGTTAATGCTGTCATTGTCATTTGTCAGACATCAAAACATACTCATGCTCTTATATCTTAGTTCGTGTGTTTATAATGAGCTTATGGTTCAAAAACTAAATTATATTTTAATGTTAAGGCTTATCATTAAGAATCAATTTAAATATTAAATCCCAGCTTTCTCTTGTACATTAAACTTTTTATTAAAAATAATGGCTTGTAAACTTCACCGAGTGCGATATTATAACCCCAAACCAGAAACAATAAATTGTGCGTCTTTTAATAAATATAACAAACTTCTATCGTTAGCCAGGTATAACATTTATTTATTTGAGTAAAAAAATAATTCAAATATTTTATTAAGTACAGTAAAGAGGTTAGTTCATTTTTACAGACAGGATGCCACTATTGAAATATGGGACTTAAATTTTGCTCCATACCTCTTAAAATGTATACCAGGTGCAGAGAATGCCTCAGTTGAGGCGCTGGGTTGGGTAAATCAAAGATTGCTTTCTACAGGCCTAGGTGGCACTTTACTAGAATGGAACTTGGAAACCCTTTCTATCAAATCAACTATAATGCTAACTGGTTATGCAGCATGGTGCCTTGATGTTAATAGCACAAATACATTGGTTGCTGTTGGAACTGAGCAGGGCTATGTCAATTTATATTCTACTGAAAATGAAGAAATTATATATAAAAAAATTTTTGATAAGCAAGAAGGTCGTATTATGTGTTGTAAATTTGATAATACTGGTGCAGTGCTTGTAACAGGTAACTGTTTACATAATGATCTTAGTGTTTTCTACATATTGACATGAAAGTCTTATACTTTCATATACTTAACAGTATACATATTTGGAAACCCAATGTTTTAAACTCTTGCAGTAGCCATGCTTAAAATGGTTACTTATTAAAATTAAAAACAAAATAAATCAGCTTCATACTGACCCCACAAACAGCAAAGTAGGCAGAGGGAACCTAATGTTGAGACACTCCATTCCCCACCTATAAGCAAACTTTTCGAAGTATTGCATTGTTATTGTTGACTGGCATAACTCAACTCTGAGCTTTCGCCTTGGTGCCAGAGTGAAGAAATGAAAATATCGAGAAATAATCATTCATCCCCTCAAGTGAGAACTGAACTCACAATTGTAACATTACAGTCGCATCTTTATGTCCCTGTGCCGCAACAGCCTCTGTCTGTCTTAATACTATAGTCCCTCTACCTGCTTTGTAATGTGCAGGTTATGTCTATGATGTGAAGCTAAAAAAAAAATTATATTTTCCTTAGGTTCCGTGGATACCATTAGGATATGGAATGTTGAAACTGGGCATGCAATTTGCAGAATGTCTGTAAGTCGCAGAGGTAAAGAAACTATTGTATGGTGTCTTGCGGTCTTATCAGATAATGTTGTTGTATCTGGCGATAGTATGGGACGGCTTACTTTCTGGGATAGTAACCTAGGCGATCAGGTATTATTACTATATATATTTATCACTTTTGTTACAATAAAAATCAGCTTCACACTGTATCCCACATAGAGTAGGGTAGGCAGAAGGAATCTAGTGTTAAGACACTCCATTCCCCACTTTCCGCCGAGTTCTGGAGGCAATAGAAATGTAAATAAATATTTCATTTCTTTGAGTGAGGATCGAACCCACAACCAATCGAATTTACAATCACACTTTGTGCCCCTGTGCCACGACTGGCCCTAATAAATGTATGATTGAAATTTTAATATTATTGTAACCTAACTAAATTTAATAATTTTTATTATTTTCAGATAGAATCTTTTAAGACCCATAAATCTAATATTTTGTCAATAGCAGTTTCTGATGATGAAAAAAAATTATATTGTAGTGGTGTAGATCCAGTGATTGTAAACTTTGTTAAAGTTAATAATACAAGTTCAGGCAAGCAAGCAAGCTCACAGTGGGTGAAAAATGTTCAGAGACACATCCATGAACATGACGTCAGGTAATTACGGTTCCCTTAACAAAAGGAACCTTTATAAGATCACTTTGTTATCCATCTATCTGTCTGTCTGTCTATCTGTCTGTCAAAAGCCTTTATCTCAGAAACGCTTGGAGATATTGAGTTGAAATTCAAACCATATACTCAAATCTACAGCCCCATGATTTCCTGAAAACTTACTAAAATAATATATGGCCTTTTATATCGCAAAAATGCGTATTTTGACACTATAGAAGCAATCAAAGTTAATAGGGTATCAGTATATTCGACACTATAGAAGAAATCGAAGTTAATAGAATTATGAAATTTGGCACCTAGCATCTACAGGTAGAGCTAGTTCACTTAAAATTCTGAAAACTATACATTTGTGGGTGTATACCTCTAATTTTTGATCGGATCCGTCGGTGGGCGATGCCAAATTGCGCTTGTTTTTTTTTATAGTGTTGATAAATTAAGGGCCTTCATGGTGTAGTGGGACAGTAGGAATACAGTGGAGAATGGAGGTTTTAATGCTAGTTTCCCTCTACCTTACCTTGCTATACATTCTGTACGTAAAGTGGTAAAATGAATAAATAAATGGTATGGTAAAGTGTGGTGTTGAGCTTTGTCACTCAACATATAATATTTTGCAATCAGGTAAAAACGAAAGAATAAGTGTTTCGATATTAAGTTCTCACTGTAACCAGCTTGAGTGCTGGATAAAGCTGATGATGAAGTTGAATTGTTGAGATGTTTAATTTTATATTGCTAATTACAGAGCTCTTGTACTTAATGAAAATAAACTGGTGTCTGTAGGAATAGATGGTTATTTAACACTTTCAAGTTATCCTCCAAAATGGGTGATGAGGATTCCTCATATGATACCAGCTTCTAGATCATCAATTTGTGCCCAGAAAAAGTTATTGCTTCTAAGGTAATTTATTATACTAAAATAAATACATATATCAAATCAAATAGAAGCAAATACAGCAATCAAAGTAAACATCAATATAATTTTTTTTTATAATTTTCGGCGTGCTTGAGTGGTTATTTTATTTTGTAATATTATGTATGTGTTAAAATATATTTATTGGTTAAAATGAATAAATAAACTCAAATAATGAAAAATTATATGGAATATGAGAAAATGTTTTATTTATTTTTTCATTTATTGAATTGAATGGACATGCTTTATTTGGTTCGAATGATTATTATATTAAAAGAAATAAGACAATTTTATAACGATATTAGTAAGGTAAGCCTTTTTTATATTTATTAAATGAAAGTTGATTTTGACATGAACACAATTTTTTAAACAAAATGTGATTCTTTGCTCTGTATATAAAAATTGGTGAAATCTTAATTTATTTGTATATCTTTTTTTATTACAGATATAGTAATTACCTGGAGGTTTGGAAACTTGGTACTTATGCAGTTAACAACAAAGGTGATGTGACTATTTCAAATTTTCAACTGAAGCAAAATATACATAAAGATATTAATAATCAATTAGAACAAGAATCAGAAATAGATTCTATAAAATATAATACTAGTAATGTATCTGAGAAACAAAAACAAAATCTCAAACTCACAGAACAACCTGTGAAATTAGTATCATTAGAAACTAAAGGGAAAAAGCATATAAAATGCTGCGAAATGTCTCCTAGTGGTGAAATAATAGTGTATTCAACCGACAGCAATATAAGAATGTTAAAATTAGAATATGTAAGTATTTTTTATGAAATAATTTAATTTTAGACTGAACAAATATTTTAGTTAAGTCGTTGTGACGCAGCATCGTTCAACGCAAGTTTATCGCAACGGTTGTGGATTCGATTCGTAGGGGAAAAGAATTAGTTTCGTTTTTTCACACTAGTACCTTGCTCTGGTACGGCGTTGAATTTCACCACTCAATATTTTTAAACATTTTTTAAAGTGTTAATCCACACTTAGGAAAGAAAAATACTTATTTAGAAAACGTATAAAAATTTGAACGTAGCGGGACTCGATCCCGCGCCTCCTGGAAACCGACCAGGCGCTCTGACCTTTAAGCGTTCTCATCGAACTACGTTGAAATTTTTACACGCTTGTTACAACTTATTTATGTTGTTTTATACGTTTTCTAAATAAATATTTTTCTTTCCTAAGTGTGAAATAACACTTTAAAAAATGTTTAAAAATATTTAAAAAATAGTATTCTCTCTTGCCAAACGATAATTCTTAGTAATTATCTTTGGGTAGCGGAAATTTTTAAAAATCTCCCTACAGAGATGCTAACAACATAAATAAGTTGTTACAAGCGTATAAAAATTTCGACGTAGCTCGATGAGAACGTATGGCTTAGCGGTCAGAGCGCCTGGTCGGTTTCCAGGAGGCGCGGGTTCGAGTCCCGCTACGTTCAATTTTTTATACGTTTTCTAAATAAGTATTTTTCTAAACAAGTATTTCACCACTCAACACATGTTTCGAAAAATTTTCGAAAATTAGGGCAGGAGGGTTACCTAAAAAACACTAGGTACACCCTCTGCCTAACCTGCTATATGCTTAAAACAATGTGAAGGTAAAAAAAATATAAAGAAAATAATTAGCATTGCCCTTCATAGATAGGAATGACAGATTTTTTATACATATTAGTGTTCCGGTTCATCGTTAGCATCTTATTAGGAACTTGAATAAGTTGCTGCTGTTTTTTGAAAGATGGCGTTGCGGCACTCTGTGCATGGAATTTCGTACGGTAACGAATCACCAAAGTAGTACTATATGTAACTTGAAATTATAGTAGAATAGTGTTTACTACAGTGTCAACTACATATTTGCACTGCTTTATTCAAAAAAAATCTGCAGCAGAAGCACACAGAATTCTCGTTGAGATATATGGTGACGATGCTTTGTCGAATACAACGTGCAGAGACTGGTTTAGGCGCTTCAAAAGTAACGATTTTGACCTTGAAGACAAAGAGCGTTCTGGAGCACCGACAAAATTTGAAGACAGAATTGGAGGCATTGCTTGAAGAAGATCCATGTCAGACGTTAGTAGAGCTCGGGAAAACGTTACAAGTAGATGCGTCAACAGTTTCAAAACGTTTAAAAGCGTTAGGAATGATCCAAAAGCAAGGGCATTGGGTGCCGTATGAGTTGAAGCCGAGAGACGTAGAACGACGTTTTCTCATGTGTGAATTGTTGCTTCAACGGCAAAAGAGAAAAGGTTTTCTGCACCGTATCGTCACTGGGGATGAAAAGTGGATTCACTACGACAATCCAAAGCGAAAAAAATCGTGGGGCATGCCGGGTCACGCATCAACATCGTCGCCAAAACCAAATATCCATGGTTCTAAGCTTCTTCTCTGCATTTGGTGGGATCAGCAAGGCGTAATTTATTATGAGCTCCTTAAACCTAATGAAACTAACACGAGAGCTCGCTATCGACTTCAGTTGATGCGTTTGAGTCGCGCTCTGAAAGAAAAGCGGACACCATACGAGCAGAGACACGATAAAGTGATTTTATTACATAATAATGCTCGGCCACATGTGGCAAAACCAGTCAAAACTTACCTGGAAACACTTCAATGGGAAGTTCTACCCCACCCGCCGTATTCACCGGACATAGCCCCCTCCGATTACCACTTGTTTCGGTCGATGGCGCACGGTTTAAGCGAGCAGCGCTTCCATTCTTTTGAAGAAGCCGAAAAATGGCTTGATTCCTGGATTGCCTCGAAAGATGAGTCGTTTTTCCGACGGTGGATTCAATTGCTACCAGAGAAATGGGAGAAAGTGGTCTCTAATGATGGACAATACTTTGAGTAATGTGATTGTAAGCATTATATTTTAAATTATTTTTTTTCAAGGACCTAATAGTATATGAGGACAATAAGCTGCTTATGTTTTGTTAGTACAGTGAGTAAGCGATCATATTCTAGCCTTAAATAGAAAGTATATTCAAGTATTGTACATATAAACCTTAAATTGGAGAATGGACTGTCTTAATTAACACTAAGAAATATGATATCTTTGCCTACCTATTAAATATTATTAATAAAATAAAAATCAACTTAAATCAGCTTCACGCTGTATCCCGTATACAGCCGTTAGACAGGGGGAACTTAATATTAAGACACTCCGTTCCCCACTTTCCGCTGAACTCTGGAGGCATTGCGTGTTGAGTGTCGGAACTCAACGCCGCGCTTTGCCTGGACTGGCCTAAACAAAAAAAAATTTATTATATCTATTACAGGATGAAGACACAACTAACGTTTCAATATCAAAAGTCTTGGTGACGGGTGTTGTGAGCTGCGACCGTGTTGCGTTCACCGCCGACTCTGGAACAATGCTTGCGTACACCGCGGGGGAAATAAAAGTGCTGCAAGTGGACCCTGAAGCCGGAGCTGTGGTTATACAAACCATATGTTGTGAGGAATGTAAGGAGTTTTTTTACCTCCAATGTACCGCGCAGCAGCAGCGTGAGAAAAAGGCACAGACAAACTGATAAAACACAAATATTTAAAGATCATAATAGAATAATTAATATTGTAATAGAACCAAAAAAAAATTTTTTTTGTTATTAAATGCAACCAATAACATTACCGTACCAGTCCAGTAGATGATTATCATTTATAAATAAACTAAATATGAATACTTGTAATAAAGTATATAAATTCTATGAAATACTATTTCTTAAATTGAAATACTTTATCTATAATAAAGTAAAATATATACCATTTAAGTGTAATATAACTATATGAATAAATGATAAATAAATAAATTAGAATATTGGAATATATAAATAAATGATATATATTTAATAAACGATAAATATAAATAATAGTTCAATACATCTACTATCATTAATAATAAGACATAATTCTATATTAAATAAATTTCTTACTGTATTTAGTTTGTTATTTTCAGATCTTAAATCAAAGTCAGTATTGCATCTGGTGGTATCTAAAGATACTCCATCTAAGAATATATATGTAGTTGTAGCTGACACACAAGGACATATCGCAGTTTGGATAAAAAAATCTAAGAAATTTAAATATTATGCTTCTTTACCTAAATACAAATGCGTACCCTCTGCTTTGACAATTGATAACAAATTGGAAAATGTTTTAGTTGCATATGCTGATCAAAAGGTAAGTAAAATTTTAATGACGTTTCGACGATTTCGTTTGTAGTTTTTTAGCTTCATACTGTATCCAGTATATAGTAACAGAGGTAATTCCTTTTGAAATAATTCCTTCCGCATGGAATCGAACCCCAAACCGTCGCGTTTGCAGTCAGATGGTGAAATGGTTTCATACATTCTTTAGCTTCACACTGTATGCAGGGTAGGCAGAGGAAACCTGGAGACCTAGACCTCACTTTCCGCCGAGTTCTGTGGCATTGTGTGTTCATTGGTGGAACTTAACACTGCGCTTGGCTTCGTCACCAGGGCGAGAAAATGAAAATATTAAATATTCATTTCCACAAGTGGGAATCGAACCCACAATCCTAGTGCCATCGGGCCTAGATGGCCTCATTAATACATTTTAATTAAATTTCTCCCATAGATTATAGAATATGAGCTACCAAACAAGAAAGTATCAAAATGGTCGAGTGATACGCTATGCGAGAACAGAGCGCGCTCGTCCGCCATTACATGGTTGCACGTACACCCCACGCGCGACGCGCTCGTGTGTCAGGACGACGCGTCTTTGTGGATATTGGATAAAAATGTTAAGGTTACTTATTTTATATTTTATCTGTTCATTATATTACACTAAATATAATTAGAAACATTATACATAATTTCGAAAATGCACTAATATAACCTATTGATGAAAAAAGCAATCAATTAAATCTATTTATATTCATATTTTCAGACTGACATTGAAGAACCAGAACCTAAAAAAAAACAACTAGCAGTCAAAAAAGGCAACTCTAAGAACGGTGTTCGAATAATTCCAATAAAGGTTTGTGAACTCTTTGTAAAATAATAATACTTTAATGTACAGGAATTACATTAAAATATTTTTCGTTTGTAGTTTTCGCGTTTGTTTAGCATCCATTTTTACTAGTATTGTCAAGCTGAAAAATTATTTTGGTTAGACGCTAGATCTCGACGTGAGATATTAATAATTTGTTATTAATATCTCACGTCGAGATCTATGCCTTATATCAATCACGGTAAAATGCTTTCATAATCATAATCAATAATCAGCTTCACGCTGTATCCCGCACACAGCAGGGTAGGCAGAGTAAACCTGGTGTTAAGACACTCCGTTCCCCACTTTCTATCGAATTCTGGAGGCATTGCGTGTTGAGTGTCAGAACTCAACGCCGCGCTTTGCCTCGACATCAAAGCGAAGAAATGGAAATATAAATTTAAATAAATATTTCATCTCCTCGAGTGGGGATCGAACCCACAACCAGTCGGTTTTACAGTCACACTTTGACACCCCTGCGCCACGACTGGCCTCAATAATATTGTCAATTTAAATATAATCTTTTCGTAGAATGATTTTAAGTTTTTAAACACTTATACTACCTTACAATATTTCTAACTTACAGCTAATTATCTGTATCTAGGCATTTATACTATGAACTTGTAAGCTTTTATACTATGAACAACAAAATAGAAAGAGATCGGTTCTCGTAGTCTTTTGTAAATTTTTAAAAATAAATACAGGAGGAGTATTAATTTTTATGAAGTTATTTTTTAAGAAATATTATACGTTTTCTAAAAAAATACAAGATTATTTTATATTTTTGAAATAGCATTTAAAATATTCTATTACTTTATCGTGAGTAGGCGTGAAGTTTATCGGACGAGTACTGTCCTATTCGTCTCGCCACCTGGTTCAGATTAATAAATGAGGCTCAAAAGATACAGCTCATTGGCATACTTTGGGCACATGACACTATATTAAGCTGTTATCTAAAAATATAAAAATAATTGATATTTTTATGTTTAAATTTCACTGAATATACTTCATTAGTAAATTTCGACTTAAAATATTCTTTAGCGTCACATTGTTATTTGTGAATCTAATATTGAAACATGAAATGTTGTTAATAGTAATCAATAACGAAATTAACACGTGTTTATTTATTTATTTTTTTTTTCATTTATTTAAGTAGCACACAAGAAAGAAAGTACAGAAAACATATAATAACAGAAAGAATGTGTACAACGGATAACTTATTTCTAATAGAGATCTCTACCAGAAACCCTTGAATGTAGGAGACGTTAAGAGAAATGATTCGGGTGCGGTATATAAATATTACGGTAATAATAATAAACCTACATACAAATATACTTAATAGTAGTCAATATAGCTATACTTACATAAATATAATATATAAACACTATATAAACATACAAAACATATAATAACATAAATATATACAATAATATAAAAAAATTGAAAAATAAAATAATGAAGAAACGGACAAAATTTTGAATTTGAATTTGATGTATGGAACAATCGAAGATTGTCGTAGGAGATAGATTATTAATATTGGGCGTTAATCGGATTTTAAAAGTATTAAGATACGGATTGTCAGCCATTATAGAGTTAGGAAGGAGTTCCATAAGCGCGCCGCCTGAACTGTGGAAGGTTTCTCATAAAATGAAAGACGTATTAAATATTGGGAACTCAAGTTTTCTTAAAAAACATCTAAAATATTCCTATTTTAATATGCCAATTGAAATTGGCATATTTCAATTAAAAGTTACTTCAACATTCAATTTAGACACATAAGTAATGAAAAATACGCTTTACCACGGCTTATAATAAAAATAATATAAATATACTGCCAATATATTATAAATACGGACAACAAGAATGAAAGTGGATGACGCTATCGTATTGATATGCTTAGATTACTTTCGAGCTATCATATTTGTTTTGTTGCAGTCAATCATGTTTTATGAAGTAAATGACATAAATCGATTTTTGTACAACTTGTTGTTTGAGAGCAGTGGGTAAATATTACCCACAAAATTATTGTCTTCAAATGTGATAGTCAAAATTAAAAAAAAATGTGTCATTGCATTCCGTCTTCCATGTATTTTTTAAATAAAGATTATATAATAACCACAGAAAAGTATGATATCCTATTTTCTCCCGAAAGTATGAAAAAAGGTACATCTAAAGATGAGAAAATTAGAGAAATTGCTGAGTTTCAAGCGTAAAATGATACTTAAACATTACAATTTCCCCCAATTTTCTGTAATAAAATATTACTATCAGCACTAATAGTTTATATCTTAATTCACAATATATCTTATGATAATACTCTCGTCAATAAAATATATTATCTGTCAATTGTGTACCTTCTAATAAATAGTTAAAATTATTTGGAATTTAAGTTTATTATGGCCCCCTCTCTATTTACAACAACACCTTGTTGTGGAACCGAAACTGGTCTGCCAATTATTATGTTATGTTAAGAAGAGTTTCTCCATTCTATCTTTTACGCTCATTTTAATGGCTCTGAGTGGCTTTTGAGCTACTGAACTCAATTGGGAAACGAAAATATTTGACGTAAGACAAACTTTCCTCGAGTAGGAATGTACCCCAATCATTACTTGCAGCAGTTACAGTGTAGGTTTTTTAAATTTTGAATAATATTTATAAAAAAATGGGAATATAACAAAGAAATGGATGACCAAACCAATTTCTAAATTTAAACCAAACTGGCCTAATTTTTTTGATTTAGACCACTTTCTTTCAGAATTTCTTGATCATCCAAATAAATGCTAATAGTTAAATTTATTATTATTCTTTAAAATTATTATAAAAATTCTTTATAATGGAAATTGAGTAATAAATTAATTTCAATTTATTTAGAAACCCGCGATCGAACCCGCGCCTCCTGGAAACCGACCAGGTCGGTTTCCAGGAGGCGCGGGTTCGAGTCCCGCTACATTCAAATTTTTATACGTTTTCTAAATAAGTATTTTTCTTTCCTAAGTGTGGATTAACACTTTAAAAATGTTTAAAAAATCAATTTCTATTAAGACTGTATATTGTATTCTTTATATTATAATATAATTCTTTGTTACAGTACTTAGCGGGTTTCCACTGGCTCGCAGACGACGAGGCGGTCTCGATAGAAATATTACCTGAAAACATTGTTAGTCAGCTACCACCGATAATAGCTAGTAAAAGACGTTAATATGAAATATTGTTTTTATAATAAAAATGTACAATAGTGCAAGTGTCTTTGTTTTATAATATAAGGTTTTTGTTCTTATTTAAACTAGATTTTATATTACATTTTCCAAGGAAAGAAGGTTTTGTGACTTTGAGACGATGTTTTTGATGTTATCTAGTTATAACTTAACTTAGCTTCACGCTTTATCCCTTGCGGGGTAGTCAGAGAGAACGGAGCGCCAAACTCTACGGTCTCTACATACCTCTTTCGCCTCGTCCACTGTCATCAACCTCTTCATACATGCCCTTCGGGGGGTCCTCATGCTTTTTACGTGACCTTCCTCCAGTATCTTTGATACTGTGTTTTCGAAGGTCAACCGAGGTCTCCCCCTACCTCTCTTACCGCTCACTTTTCCATCATAAATCTTTTTTGCCATTCTTTCATCACTCATTCGTTCGACGTGCCCAAACCAGCTGAGCACGTTCTTCTTCATTCTCACTGTGACATCCTCGCTAGTACCTGCCATTCTGTGTACCTCTTCATTGCGGATTCGATCAGCTAAGCTGACTCCGCATATCCTACGAAGAGATCGCATCTCCACAGCATTCATCTTTCTTTCATTCTTCTTCTGTAATACCCACGTTTCGCTGCCGTATAACAGAGTCGGTACCAAAACTGCATTGTGTACGGCCAAACGCGCAGCTGTGCTGACGTTTCGCCGTCTCATCAATGCAGCTAAGGCTCCGTTAACCTTGTTACCGGCAGCAATACGCCTTTCCACATCCATCTCGTATCTTCCATCTCTACTGAACATACTTCCCAAGTATACCACTTCATTCACTTGTTCTAATATCTTACCATTTACACTGATCTTGCATTCCGTCCTTTCTTCATCTCTTTCAAAAATCAGAACCTTTGTCTTATTCACATTGAGGCTTACACCATTATATTCACACCCTTCTTTCAGAGTGGTGACCAATGCCTGCAACTCGCATTCTGATGATGCAATAAGCACTGCATCACCTGCGTACAGCAGGCAATTCACATTCAGGTCACCTACTTTCACTCCCATATCACTTTGTTTCACTCCTTGGAGAAATATATTTATTATAGCGAGCGAAGCGATCAAGGAGCGAAGCTTCCTAGTCTGTTAAAAATTATAAATAGATATGAATAAAACTAACGACAGAAATTACATATACAATTAAACCAAACCAAATAAACCAAACGATAATTATTATAATATAATTTAAAAAAAAAATATGTAAATCTATAGTAGGTTTCACATTATTTTTAATGTTATAACTTATCAATCATGTTAACAATTTAATATTTTTGGTACTTATCGATTGAAATCGTTGTTAATCTGTTAGCTTATCAAGGTTGAATAGTGCTACGTCGAGTTGTTGAGGATGCGCCCACATCTCATCGGATACTTCTGAGCGCGCTGGCGCCAATTTATACGATATTGGATCTCCTTCTACGCTACTGTAATATAAAATATATTTAAATGACGTGTATTATATAATCCGGGCCAGTCGTGGCGCAGGGGCACAAAGTGTGACTGTAAACGTAACTGGTTGTGAGTTCGATCCCCACTCGAAGAAATAAAATTTTCTCCTAAATTGCCTAAACTGCTGTGTGCTGCGTGAAGCTGCGTGAAGCTGATTTATTTATTTATTTATTATATAATACTTCTTTGAAAAACAAAAGCAATGAAAACTTTGTGTCACGGGTTCTGACAATACTTGTACACACAACGCCCAAGAAGAAGAGCTATGTTACATACTTTTTAGAACCTGTGGAAGTGGAATAGCACTTTAAAAATATTAAAAAATAGTTATATTACAAATATAAATATTTAAAAGACAGCTGTAAAATTATAATTGTTCATTGAGTGTGATTGAGACTTATAAATGTAATTCCAAGTTATATTTGAAGAACATTACTGATATTTTTTTAAAAATCGTTTGACTTTTTCAGAAATTAAACGTACCCAAGAAACATAAGAGTCTGCTTATAAGGATTATAAATTTGCTCAGAAGATAGACGTGGTCTGACTGGGTAGTCTTTAATAGTCTTCACTGATGGCCCAAATTTTTCCAATGAATACAGAGCACGACGTCCGATCATTCCTAAAATAACATAATATATTTACCTACATGTTATATAGCGCTCGGTGTCACAGGCGGAAAATTTATTTAATATTATAATATGTCCCTCTGATAGGCGGCCGAGCGCCACAAAACGCTGACAAAGGAGAGATCGGGTGAACAGCGCCGGTGGGTAAGGAATTTATTCTGTTCCCACACTTATTATTCCATCGTGGAGTAATTAAGTCGTAGGTTAAGTTAGATTTAGTTAGGTTTAGGTTCAATATTGTTTCTCCAAAATTGAGGACAATTATATATAAGTTAGATTAATTTAGGTTTAAACAGATTACTGTTCTTCCAACATTGAAGGCAGTAGTCTTAGATATAGTTTAGTTTTAGTTAAAATTTGTGTATTTTAATTTTAAATTTTATTAATATAAGTTTAAGTATAAAAATCGTATTTTCTTAACCCTCCAACAGCAGCCTACGTAACTTACATGTATATGTATATTGACAATATCTAAACATGTATATAAAATTAACTACTAATATAGAAGCCGTCGTGGCGCAAGGGTGTAAAAATATTTGATATTTTCATTTTTTCGTTCTGGTAACGAGGCAGAGGCAACGTTGAGTTATACTCAACACGTAATGCCTCGAGAATTCGGCGGAAAGTGGAGAAGGAAAATGTCTTAATGGGAACGGAGTGTCTTAATTCTATGTTCACAGGTTCTTCTGCCTAACCACACAGGGTATGGGTATATGTGCGGGATATAGCGTGAGGCTGAAAAAAATACGTTTAAAGTATGATTACATTTGTGGATTTGGTCGATGGTTTTAAAGTATTGTATGATACGAAATGTTTACTATAACACTGTATAGAATATAGATGATAAACATCACCAGAACAACCCAACCGTTATTCTGTATTTTTTAATTTTCATCAAGAAAATTCAGAAAAACTAATTTTCTAATATCTGCTGAACCACTAAAATTGCTGAAGATATATTTATGGGGGTGAAGTGGATAGGTACTGAGACCCTATAGACCACGGTTGATACATCGATAGTATTACACTTGCATAGTATGTACTATTGTGGTACGTACGATACACCAATGTACGATATACGTATGTAAATGTCCTCTTTTTCCATTCTAGAAGTAAATTACTAAAGAAAATTTAAATTAACCAGAACTCGTAGAAGGCAGTGATGTTGAAGAAGGTTCAATGTCAACTGCGATTTCCTTTTCTGGTTTACAGCTCACTGAACGAACGGCGGCACGATATTCATCCAGTGACATTCCTTTTGGTTATAATACATTATTAATATATGTTAGAAAAATTGTACATAGTTAATTGTAATATTTATTTATTTATCAGCTTCACGCTGTGTCCCGCACACTGCAGGGTAGGCAGAGGGAACCTAATGTTAAGACACTCCGCTCCCCACTTTCTGCTGAATTCTGGAGGCATTGCGTGGCACAACCAGTCGGTTGTACAGTCACACTTTGTGCCCCTGCGCCACTACTGGCCTCGTTTATTGTAATAACTACTAAAAATTAATGTACATTTGCAAATATTCATATAGTCTGTGATAATTTTCTCGTCTGTGACAGCCAATTTTTCTTTCCACATATTTAAAAGATAACAGCACATTTTGTCTAAAATTAGAAATCGAATTTCAATTAATAAATAAACGGCACGAAAACAACTATTTACATTTAATTTTTGAGAAGCCATGACGGATATATATTTTATCTTTTTTTAATGATATCTTTAACATTATATTTTTTAAAATACTCTGTTTAAACATAATAGGTACCTAGTCTTTGTGCCTCTTCTTCTTGTATCTCTCGTACTCGGCTAAGAAAGCCCCAGCGCTGTTGCCACAGACGTGCTGCATGTTTTTCTTTTTTTATAACTGATGTCCTAAAAATAATAAATCGAATTAGATTCAATCAAATTTAAATTAAAAAATAAATATTATTATAGCAAACACAATCAATTAAAAGGTCTAAACTGTTATAATTTATTTATTAAAAAGTAAAAAAATAAATAAATAAACTAATTAATTGTATTTACAGCCCGATTGACTGTATTTTTAAATAATTTAATAATATAAAATCGTTATAATAAATCGTACAAAATTCCTTGAGCTTTAACAGGGTCCGTAGACGGTTCGCGTCGAATTCCTACGCCAGCTGTAGGAGGCTGATTTGAATTTTCCATTAAATATAAAATATTTAATATTTTGACAAGGTGGCCGTTAAAGAGAATATGAGAAAAGAAACAAATAAATTATTAGAAAGTGATGTTCTTAATAGTTGGAATTTCCTAGTAGATACACAGCCTACTTCCAATAAAATCGATCAAACAATGGTTGCCATAAGTGTTTGGTTTGTATCTATTCTCTACGACGTTTATACCTCTAGCATTAAAATATGAAAATCTATCGTCACAAAAAAAATACGATTGTATATTTTGAACTGAAAGTATGCTGTACATAATATTTTTTTTTATCGATATATATCTCATATATTTTTTTTATCGATATATATATCTAAGAGATATATATCTCTTCAAGTCGACCTTTTCGATTGACCCTTCGAGGATTTCGTAAAAATTTAAAAATTGCAAGCCAACGGTAAATACAGTGTATAAAAGACGACAAACTTAAATTTGCGGAAGTATACACTCATTTTTATGAAATGAACTAGGTACAATTATAAATAATGTAATAATGTAATAATTTGCTCATCTGTAATATAAATATCAATTTCTTTTTTCGATTTTTTTCCTTTATTTGTACCTACTGCAAGTTTTCATTTCTTGCCAAATTTTATAATTATCGGTCTACAGATACTACATGCTACATAGATTTGATTATTTTAATTACGCGGAAAACTTCATACAAAATGCAACAAAAATGATTCATAAATATCTTTTGATTGCATTTACTTAGAAGTTTGATTTTTCTGTGACCTGAATAACTCTTTCAATATACAGAGTGTTTTTGTCAGCACCACTTTAAATGAAACCACAGTTTTAACTACTCTATAAAAGCCTAATACAATATTTTTTTTCCCAAAAATGAAAAAATGTTTTTTTAAAACACAATAAATAATCAAATTATCGTTGTAAAAAATAAGCCATTTGTCAAGAACGACGCACGCACACATAAATCTATCAAAGGGAAACCGCCGCATACGTTTCATTTCGAAATCGAGTCGTAGGTATTGGCGGCAAAGTTCAAAGTTATTTAACCTTTGGTACTATTTTCGTAATAGTATGTGTTTTTTCGTTATTGGTATCTATGCGTAACTGTGTCCCAACTTACGTCTAAACTGTTGAGGTATCTGGACTAATTCCTTTAGATATGGGCTTAAAAAAAATTATCCTATATGCTGTTGCTGTTCCCATAATAGGAGCGCTGACGCTTCCACTCTGTATATTAATTCGAGCTTGATATTTAAACGCAATCTCCAGATAAATAGTCTTTAGACACAAAGGGGAAGAAAGGTACGAAAAAGAAGCAGTAATAATTTTTGATGAACTAAGAGAATTATAATTGTTGATAGTCAACATTAATGTAAACGATTCTCTTGTGAGATCTATCCTTGAGAGATTAATCTTTGCCACTGATGGTTCCTAAAAATATATGTTTTATTCATCTTTGTTCGGCTCAAATAGATAAGTAACACTTTTTTTAGTTTCACACTGTATTTTGCATATAGCGTAATAATAACCTAGCGTTAAGACACTCCGTTCTCCATTTTCCTTTATGTGTCCAGTGGCGGAACTCAATGCCGAGCTTTGCCTCGTTACCAAAGCGAGATAATGAAAATATTAATAAACTCACTCCCTCTAATGATGTTTTAATCGAATCCAACCCACAACCGACACGTTTACAGTCACAAGTTTGTGCTACACACTTGATTAATTGATTCTCTTTTGATTTGATTTTATGGCGTTTAGGCGTGTCAGTAGATTATTAGTTATGCCACCACTTGTAAACAAAAAGGACAGCACAAAATATATACATTTACAAATTAGATAAACACTGGGTTAGCATAATCTATTTATATTACTATGGCTAGTTTCTAGTTTCTATATTTTTGGAAATATATTAAATATTAAGGTATTTACCTTAATATTTAATATATTTCCAAAAATATACAAAGCGTACTAACACAAACATTAACAAACAAAGGGAACAGGGAACTTTAGGGGGGAGGACATCGTATATAGGACGAATTAAATTCGGACAGGAAAAAAGGATATGGGAAGGAGAACCTTCGTCCAGGCCACATTAGCACAGTGAGTGGTCCTTGATCCTGATATTGGCCAAATGTACAGGTACACGCATGCCCAAGACGCAGACGACATATACCTAGTTGATATAACTCCACGTTCAATATGCTTTTGAGTAAAGAACCAAGGCGCCACACATTTTGTAATTTGGGTGACGGAACAACACTAAACATGTCAGTGTCTCACCACTAGACAAAGGGAACAACGATTAGTTATCTATTAGTAATAATAATCAATCAGCTTCAAGCTGTATCCCGCACACAGCAGGGTAGGCAGAGGGAACCTAGTGTTAAGACACTCCGTTCCTCACTTTCTGCCGAATTCTGGAGGCATTGCGTGTTGAGTGGCAGAACTCAACGCCGCGCTTAACCTCGACAGAGCGAAGAAATGGAAATATAAATTTAAGTAAATATTTCATCTCCTCGAGTGGGGATCGAACCCACAACCAGTCGGTTTCACAGTCACATCTCGTGCCGCTGCGCCACGACTGGCTCTAGTTAGTCGTTATTTAGCAAGTAAAAAAAATCTCAATACTTTGCTGTTTATATTTTAAAATGAAAAATGTTATTGTAGAAATGATTTGATTTGTATAGAAGAAAACCCAAGAATGATATTATATTCTTGTAATTGGGATATCCAAATAAGCCGGCTATTGGACGCAAATCTAAGGCTACGACGTAATGTATAGCATACTGACGTTAACTGCACAGGTTCTGTAGTGACTATACAAATGACGTAGTATCGACTGTGCCCTCGACCACATCGTCCTCTGAAAGTCTTTCAAACTTTGTTAAAAATTATCTAAACTTCGTCTTGATTCTTGTTTGAAAACGAATTCTTGCAATTTTCATATTAAATATATCTTGATTAAACAGTTTTTCATATAAGAGAAAGTATTTACATAATAACAGACTTTATAACTATGAAAGTTAAAGAATACGTAGATTAATTTACTATTTCTATAGAGAATCTATATGAAATATTTCAAAAATCTAAGTTGCACATGAAAGGAGAATGCTTATATAAAACTATTTAATATAATAACTACATTATTTACAGACAATTTTTCCGATATTTTTTAGAATACGAGTACATTAGGTACTGATTCATCATACAAATTACAAATAAGCTTTCGTTTCTGAGACAATATTGTTGTTAGCTATTCAATATGTTATATAACGTCGGTATCAGCGCAGGACGTAGAGTAACTGCAATTTTTGGAAAACATGTTTTTTTATCTTAAAATTATTATTCGAATTGGCCCTCTATTTAGTGGTGTAGTTATAAATTTGCTTGTAAGCACGCTGGCTCGATAAACATTAAAATTTAGTACCTTTTTGAAGTATTCACATAACTTTTAAGGCATTTTTAACTTTATGTACTGTAAAAAACGTGTTTTCTCATTTATAAAGGTCCTACACTAACCATAATTTGTCGTTGGATATTAGGATAGAACCTTTAAAAGCGACATATTGTTATATACAGAATCTAGACATATATATTCAATTTACCTTACACCCAAATATAAATCTATAAGCGAAACTATATAAACGTGACCCAATTTCACAGGAGTCTGCGCTGAAGTGAAAAGGTCGCAGAATTCTCGGTGCGTTCCCACAAAGTGCTGTAACCTTTTCCGCCCACCCCCGCGTCTAGACTAGGCGCTTATATTATACACCCTATCAATGTATACGCAACCGCATTCGACATACTTACTGATGTTGTGATTATATTATTTCTTTTTTTTTATGCATGTAACTAACATGTAATAGGCTTCACAGCATATACAAAGGTAAACATTTTGGTACTTTTTCAAGTATCTATCTATTTTACATATTGATTGAAGTTTAAATTTAATTCGAATATTGGATATATAAAAATGTATGTTTTGTATGTATAGTATTTATATATTGTCTGTAATTAAATTATGTGCTAGGTCATTAAAGATTAAATGTTAGTGTCTTAAGTAGAGTAAATTGACGTCATTCTCGTCGTCGTGACCTAGTTTTCTGGTTTTTTTTACTTGCTACGTTAAAAACGATGAATTTTAAGTAGTTTACAGAGACATTCCTTAATTTTTTAACCGACTTCTGTGCGAAATGGACTGTATTTATATCAATTCGACTGTATGTTTTTTTTGTTGCCTCAAAATTTTTGACTGGGTGAAACGATTTCGAGGATTCTTTTTTTATTTGAAAGGATACAACTTAAGGATAGTTTGGTGAAAGTTTCGTTATGTTCTGATTGTGGGATCCGGTTGAAATTGAACAAGTTGTTTTTTTTTTGGTAAAAATATAATTATACTGTAATAGTTACAAGGAAAAACATTGTTAAAATGAGTATCAAAAGTGAGATTTCTCATCGTTGCATTTGTTTTCGATCGACTTCAAAAAAGGGAGAGGTTCCCAATTCGCCCGAATATTTTTAATGTATGTTCTTGTCAATACGCCAAAATGTTAATATGCACAATAATATCTAATTAAGTTTGAAGTTTTACATAGGACAAACTAACCTACCTTACCCATAACTTAAAATCGTAAAATAAACATTTTTTTTAACAAAATAAAACTGACTTCAAACAACGAACTAAAAAATAAAAAAAAAAAATTACATTTTAAAATGAAGTTAAACATACTTTGATTTTGTTATAAAAAAATTATTTTATAATTTTGAAGTCGGTGTCAAACTAATGCTTTAACAACCTTACTACAATATCGAATTACTAAGCCTGTTTGTTTTACTTATAGAGATCAAAATACCGTGTACACGGTCAATACGTAGACATTTAGTTATTATGAAGTCAATTTAACACCTGGAAATCTGTTTTTCATTTCCCGACATCCGTTATCCGCCATACGCCATCCGTTATCTGTTTCCCGTTAACTAATATAGCCATCAATGATAATCAATTTATCAATGATCGACACTCAAATCTCTTTTATAAAAACTAAATTAAATTAGCTTCACGCTTTATCCCTTGCGAGGTAGTCAAAGAGAACGGAGCTATACGCTACGGTCTCCATATACCTCTTTCGCCTCGTCCACTGTCATCAACCTCTTCATACATGCCCTCCGGGGGGTCCTCATGCTGTTTACTACTTTATACTGTGTTTTCGAAGGTCAACCGAGGTCTCCCCCTACCTCTCTTACCATTCACTTTCCCATCATAAATCTTTTTTGCCATTCTTTCATCACTCATTCGTTCGACGTGCCCAAACCAGCTGAGCACGTTCTTCTTCATTCTCACTGTGACATCCTCGCTAGTACCTGCCATTCTGTGTACCTCTTCATTGCGGATTCGATCAGCTAAGCTGACTCCGCATATCCTACGAAGAGATCGCATCGGATTCGATCAGCTAAACTAACTCCGCAGCATTTATCTTTCTTTCATTCTTCTTCTGTAATACGGTGTCGGTATCAAAACTGAATTGTGTACGGCCAAACGCGCAGCTGTACTGACGTTTCGCCGTCTCATCAATGCAGCTAAGGCTCCGTTAACCCTGATACCGGCAGCAATTAACCTTGTTACCGGCAGCAATACGCCTTTCCACATCCATCTCGTATCTTCCATCTCTACTGAACATACTTCCCAAGTATACCACTTCATTCACTTGTTCTAATATCTTACTATTTACACTGATCTTGCATTCCGTCCTTTCTTCATCTCTTTCAAAAATCAGAACCTTTGTCTTATTCGCATTGAGGCTTAGACCATTATATTCACACCCTTCTTTCAGAGTGGTCACCAATGCCTGCCACTAGTATTCTGATGATGCAATAAGCACTGCATCATATTCTCTATTATATAATGGAAAAATTAAAAGAAGATCATTTTTAGAGGCGTGGTACAGACGTACATATAGCGCAGGTTGATCTCTAGACAATATACTCGTACAATAGATTTTACTTAAAACGTTAAGGCCAGACTGCTGTTACGCGCTTTGGAAACCATTATAAGGACAGACGACTGATTATGATGTTATTTTGAAAAACCGGTCAAGTACGAGTCGCACTCGCCCAACGAGGTTTCTATATAGTATTCAGTATTGTGCGTCAACGGGAGGTACAAGTCATAGATAAAAGTTGACAAACTTCAGTTTGCGGGCGTATGCATTTATTTTGTATAAAATTAACATATATATGTTATCAATTGAAAGTTTATAATGTTTTATCTCCTCTATTTGCACGTTAAGTTCAAGCATAAGTTGGTAATCTTTTATTTTCTATAAAATAAATATACATTTTTATTTTTCCATTTTTTTACCTTTTTTGTATATTGTAAGTATTCATTTCGTGTCAACTTCTATAATTGTAAGTCCAAGGGAAGTAAATATATAGATTAACAACTACCAATATAGGTATAACTGAAGTTAAAAATAACGAATTCTATTTATAAAAGACGTTAAGTGGCAAAACTATAAATAGTGTTTTGTTTTGTCAAACCGGAAATATGAAAAAAAATCAACTGAGTGTGAATCGAACCCAAAGCCATAGTATATTCAGTTAGTTATCCAAACTGCAGCACGATTAGATTAAATAAAATAAATCACGCTGTATCCCGCATACAGCGGGGTTGGCAGAGGGAACCTAGTGTTAAGACACTCCATTCCCCACTTTCTGCCGAATTCTGGAGGCATTGCGTGTTATATATATGTATTAAGTGGCAGAACTCAACGCCGCACTTAACCTCGACACCAGAGCGAAGAAATGGAAATATAAATTTAAGTAAATATTTCATCTCCTCGAGTGGGGATCGAACCCACAACCAGTCGGTTTCACAGTCACACCTCGTGCCGCTGCGCCACGACCGGCCTGAATTAGATTAATATTTTAATAATATTCACTAGCTATAAGATGGACACATAAAATTGAAATATGAATGTCATTAAACAGTAATTTAAATATAGATATATACCTATATAATAAGAAGGTACACCTCTAAATCACATTGGTCGTAACAAAGAACAGTTAAAATGACGATGCATTTAAAAGGCAGCAGTGAGGCCTTCGTCTCACCTCTAGACGCTTTCCACGCTTGGCTTGTTGTCCTCCAGCTTGTAAAGTCTAGACTAGGCAGTCTAGGCACACAGACTGAATTACTTTACGTCAGTTGTATATTTGAAATAGTTACATGCAATTGGTTTTTATAAACTACAAACTTTCATATTAAATTTAAACAATAACTTTTTATTTTTTTTAGTTTACATAATATTGAGATAAAATTAGGCGTATTTGGGACCTAATATCATTTATCGGGTTTCCTTTACAGGTCTTTCTTTAAACCATAATATAATTTGTCATCTATTATATATTGATTATTTTTTTTAATAAAATCGATGCAAATGGAAAACATCTAAAGAATGGGTGCTTTCTTTTCCATTGAATGGTCAGTGTAATATACTTATTTATTATTATTTAATTCTGATAGTATTTTGCATACATATCCATATTACTAAACAACCAAATACATATGTATTTACAGACAGATGCTATAAAATATTTACGCTAAATGATATTGGCAGACGACTGACTATAAATATGTGCCATCATATTTCGATTACGAAACAGATATAACGCGGCGTATAAAGTGCAGCGCACTGCAACTACTTGCTTGTATAATTCGGTTTACCTCCAGACGGTGCCTTCTCTAGGCGCAAGCACTTCGGTTAGTCTAGACGAATTGCATTATGGAAATTTATATTCTACTTAAACCATTTCTTTCATTGACAAAGGCTGAAGCTTATATTATAAATACACACATATTGGGTTTCATACAGAAAGAAAATTAAAAATAAATAAAATTAAAAAAATATATATTAGCTTCACGCTGTATCCCGCATACAGCAGGGCAGGCAGAGGGAACCTAGTGTTAAGACACTCCGTTCCCCACTTTCCGCCGAGTTCAAGAGGCATTGTGTGATGAGCGGCGGAACTGAACGCCGCGTTTTTGCCTTGATACCAGACCGAAGAAATGAAAATCTAAATGTAAATAAATATTTCACTTTCTCGAGTGGGGATCGAACCCACAACCAGTCGCGTTGCAGTCACACAAAACCAAATTTGGCAAAATACAATCACAACTCTTACTGCGTTTTATATTTATTTTTATATGTTTTTCACTTCATCACTACCATTTTGCTTAATTTCTCATTTGAATAAGGATGTATATTTATTAAAAGAGATTAACATGTGATTGTAATTAAGAAGTAAAATACTATAATATTATATTTACAAAACATCGACATATATGTAAATTATAGTAGTTGAGGCCAGTCGTGGCGCAGGGGCACAAGGTGTGACTGTAACTGGTTGTGGGTTCGATCCCCACTCGAGGAGATGAAATATTTACTTAAATTTATATTTCCATTTCTTAGCTCTGGTGTCGAGGCAAAGCGCGGCGTTGAGTTCTACCACTTAACACGCAATGCCAGAATTCGGCAGAAAGTGGGGAACGGAGTGTCTTACACTAGGTTCCCTCTGCCTGCCCTGCTATGTGCGGGATACAGCGTGAAACTGATTTATTGAGTTTTTAGTATGTAATTCCTCGCTGGTAGAGAGATTGGTACGGCTTTGAAACATAATGGTGCTCGTAAAGTATTCCATCGCCCATATACCAAGTTTACGACTCATTATTATTCAAAAGGCCGCACTTTCGCGACATGATGTCATAGATGCATTTTATGCATACTTTTGCATTTTATTTTATGATTTAGATAATAAATTATACTGTCAACAGAAGAATTATATTTATTGGTGAAAATATTTTAAATTTTATTACTGTCATTTACATACGTCTTGTCTTATAAATTCCTATATATGTAACTAGTGGGTGCGCGCGGCTTCGCCCGCTTATTTGGACACTTAGGGGTGATTTCTAAAAAAACCACGAAACACGTGTTCAATAAAATATTTTTAACAGTCTGAATTATTTTTTTTATAAAAATCGGTGGTGATTTAAAGATTTTTCCATACAAACTTTCAACCCCTTATTTGCACCCTTAGGGGGTGAATTCTAAAAAACCATGAAACACGTGTTCAATGAAATGTTTTTAAGAGTCTGAATTTCAAATTTTATAAAAATCGGTGCCGATTTAAAAAAAAATCCATACAAACTTTCAACCCCTATTTCATCCCTTTAGGGTTAAAATTTTTCAAAATCCTTTCTTAGTGGATGTCCAGAATATGAAAATAAACATCTGCCCAAATTTCACGTTTCTACCATCAGCGGTTACGGCTCTGCGTGCGTCTTACCTCAGTCAGTCAGCACAAGTCCTTTTATATATATAGAAGATAGATGTTTAACCTGTAAATATTTTTGTAATATTATTAATAATATAAATGCTTAATACATGACTTTGGTTGACTGTTTTCTTATAAAAAAAAATAACAATATGTTTTTTTGTTAAGACACAATTTTAATAAAAAATCAGCTTCACACTGTATCCCGCAAACAGCAGGGTAGGCAAAGGGAACCTAGTGTTAAGACACTCCGTTCCCCACTTTCCGCTTAGTCCCGGAGGCATTGCATGTTAAGTGGCGGAACTCTACGCCGCGTTTTACCTCGACACCAGAGCGAAGGAATGAAAATATAAATTTAAAATAAATATTTCATTACCTCGAGTGGGACACAATTTTAATAAAAATCATATTCAGTTTAAGACAGTAACATATTGACATAATATATAAAGTAAATCACCTCAACGTTTTCTCTCATTTTTGCGTTCTTATTCCTTAATAGGTCGCAGTAGGGAGGACGCGAAGAGGGAGTGCGACCCCACGCGTCGCTCCACGTCCTATTTTTTACCGTGCGGCAGATTGTCGTAATCGCGGACAGACGGCGCGCCAAGCGTTAGTTACGGCCGCTCCACTTTAAACCTCATCCATTTTAATTTAACAAAAGTGCCGGCCGATAGCGCGGAGGAAGGAGTCATTTCCGTCGGCTGCAAGGCGCATCTGACACTGACTCACACCGCCCAGGACGATGGAAAAAAACTGCACGCGTCTCCGCATTCCCCGTGACATTCATGGGAATTTCTTTTAAGCACAATTAGATATCATTTTTATATGTTTTGCTTACTACTATTACTTATTTTATACTAAGTATTTATTATATAATTATTTTATTTTTGCGATAAGAACCATACAATTTGTACAATTTAAGTTTCGGTTTGGAAGAAAGTAGGAACTAGAACTAGGTAGAAAAATCGGTGTAATGTTTTTTGTAGATCAAGATTATAATTATATTTAGATTGAGCTTTTATTTACATTACAATTTGTTTAGGTAGATAGACAAAATATTTCACAAATTTATGTTGGAATATAAATATTATTGTAGAGTGGTTTTTTTATATTATGGCTGTATAAATCCCTGAGGCCAGTTGTGCTGCAGTGGCACAACCGTGTTACTGCAAACGTGACAGGTTATGGGTTCTATTCCCACTCGAGGAAATTAAATACATATTTTTAATATTTTCATTATTGAAAAATGGGGGACGGAGTGCATTAACACTAGGTTCCCTCTGTCCACCCACTATCCTGCTACAAAACTAACTGCGTGTAACTAAAAAAAAACTATTTATATATAAATACTTACAATATATTAAAAAGTATTTACAGTAATTTGTAAACATAATAACCAAAACAATGAACATCAAAGAAAATCACTGTAAGATGAAATCAGAGTACCTAATAGTTATCGAACACGCGCTTACGTAACGGACGGTGCTCACCTCGCGACCACGACTCTACTCGCCTCCACGGAGCGACGTCGCCCGTGACGTCACCTAATAGCTCGTACGCGAGTCGCGACGTACAGTCTGTCAGCTCCGTGCCTACTCCGCACCGCGGTGCGCTGTGGGCACACATGCATGCACCACCAATTTAATTCCAATGCCATTCCATTGCACTCATTTGATTTATTGTAATTATAAATCAGCTTCACGCTGTATCCCGCACACAGCAGGGTAGGTAGAGTGAACCTTGTCTTAAGACACTCCGTTCCCCTCTTTCCGCTAAATTCTCGAACGACGACGAGTGACGGAATTCAACGCTGCACTTTTGCCTCAATATCCTGTCTTAAAGAATAATATAAAATACGAATAATGGTACCCTTGACATTGTATGCACTTACTTATATAGAGTGTAAAATAATATGACTTTTAGCATTTAAATTTACTTGAAATTATTCGCTTTTATTTATTATACTATTTCATTACATCAAGGCCGTCGTGGTGCGAGGGCACAAGTGGACAACTGTAAACGTGACGGTTACGGATTCAATTCCATTCGGGAGAATGATTTATATATTTTTTCACTTCGCTCTGCTAACGAGACAAAGCGCGGCGTTAACTTCCGCTACTCACCACGTAACTTTTCTAAAACTAATTAAGTGGAAAACGAAACTGTTTTTATAAAAACAGAGTGTCTCAACACTGCCTAAATGTGAGACCAGATACGAATATAGAAATAGCACGCTAGCTGATATTTACATCATTGAATCAGCCTTAATAAATAAATGCTCAATTAGTCTAGCCATTTGGTACGTACTCGTATGTAAATCGCAGTCTACAACGCATTACCATCATTTCATTTAGCGCACGAATACTCAGACAGAAACGTAGTTACGTACTACGCAATTAGATAGATGAGAAAATTTTATAATAATAAAGAGTACCTTTTTGGCCAAATAAAAATTTGAAATAAACATTGTTTTTTTTTATATTTCTATTTTTATATTTTATTTTCTTATTATTTATAATTTTAATATTACATCTCCTTTTTTATTATGAATATAATGCTTCTTTCAAATGTAAATAATAATAAAAATCCAGTCCAATCGATAACCTCCTTTTCTTACAGAAGTCGCTGTCAATGAAATCAATTTTAGACATTATATTGTGCTGTTTTTGCTTAGGTTAAAACTAGTATACTTGTCTCTAGGATTCAGTGTAGCAATCAAAATAAAAATTACTGATCGTGTCGCAGATCAAAAGTTCAGTAGAATTTTCTTACTTTAAAATAAAAGCCACCTTTGTGTGCATCATCACATCATCTGACTGTACGGGACGGTTGCGGGTTCGATTCCCACTATGGTAATGACACTATGAATAAATATACATTTTCTGGCTCTGGTAACAAAGCGACATCTCTGACAGCAAAGCGCGACGTTAAGTTTTGGTATTCAGCACGCAATGTCGCGAAAAATGAATGGTGTAGGAAATAGAATCACTTAACGCTAGATACCCCGTGTTTACCTTGGTATATTTGGGATATAATGAAATAAAAAAATATATATTATATAAGCTTACATATCAGATATTAAGAAGAAAATTTGACTACTATTCTACTTTATCTTAATCTTGTATCTTGTTATAATTATATTATAAACACGTATGTTGTACTCAATAGCTTCGATAAATGAAAAACTATGATTTCTCGTTTTTTGTGTTATAAACAGTTAATTATGAAATAGATAGGCCATTGCTTGTCAGTGTCGCCCTTCACGCTTAGTTCGTTTAATCCGTTGTTTGAATGACCGTCACGAACATTCGCTTAGGTCTTAAATATATATTTAGCGATTTGAGAATATAATTTTAACAGTTTTTCAATTTTCATTCATTTTAAAGATGTTATTACAAACTACGTCTGGAAAGCTATAATCGTGTTTATTCTGACAAATGCTGTCGTTGTCCGTTTCAAAAACTGCGATGTTTTCGTATAATTAAGCACTTATAAAGTACAATATCCCAAAAATGATTTTTAACTATGATGCAAGCGGTAGTGGTGCTTTAAGTGTTGACCAACCGTCGAAAAAATTAGCTAAAAATAGGTATCTAATTAGATATCACCTGTAAAAAGGTATAACCCTAAAATATTTTATATTTTATGGTGATACCTAAATTTCTTTCTACATCCATATATAAATTAATAAATGATATGAAGAATGACTCTTATCAAAATAAAATATAACAATAATTTTAATTATATTGCAGCATAATCGATAATCGTATAGCCTCGCAAAATATTTATTTTAGGTGAGCCGAGAGATGCGTATACTATGTACATATTTAGATATTATGTATATGCGTGCCGGCGAGCAGAATGGCCTTCACCTTGAACGCCGCCGTCTGACCCCGCTGTCCCGGCCTCCCGTCACCCACCCCCGTGCCACCACCCAAACACCTAACACCCTCAAATGAGCCACATAATCACGTTAAATACTACGTAACTATATTCCTGAAAATCCATTTATCTTTCCAACAAAAACTCATAGTAGGTAGTTTAAATTTTATTTGCAGTAATTTTTATTGCCGACTTCAAAAAAGGGAGAGGTTCCCAATCCGCTGGAATATTTTCTCAATATGCCAAAATACACAATAATACCTAATTAGGTTTGAAATGTTAAATAGGACAACCACTAACTTTATGTTTATGTTTACTTTACTATATGTAAAACTATTTTTTAATTTTTAGTTCGTTATTTGAAATCGGTTCTTTTTGTTCAAAATTAATTTATATTTATATACAGAGTGAAACTCGCTCAACGACGTTTCAACGGTGGTGTATTGTTAAGATCAGTACCTATCCACTTCACTCCTATATATGTATGTACAGCGACTTTCAGTGATTCAGCAGTTACTTGGTGATTTGTGATTTAAAAAAAAGTTTTTAGAGTTTCCATTTGGCAAATACAGCGCGACTGTTGGTTCTGCGCTTGTGATGTTTTTTCTCAATATACCTTATTATTATTGGTCTATAAATATTGAAAAAAAAACGGAATAAAAATAGTTATTTGAAAAGCAAAATTTTTATAAAAACTTTCAGGACCTGTAAAAAAAATAATACTTACTTGCTATTTTTTTCCAGAAGTAACTTTAAAAACACCTGTTATTTGTGTAAAATAGCTCAATGACAAGAAGTTAAAAAATACAGATACTTGAATCACGAAACAGTAATAAAATCACCAAATATCTCCTGGACTTTTTTAGTAATTTATTACGTTAATACTATTACTTTTTTTTTATAATAAAGAAATTAATTTTCTAACATTTTTTTATATTACAACTAGTTGCCACTCACAACTTTGTTTGCGTGGACCTTATGATTACCAATGCTATGCAACTGTTTGCAACCACCCGTTTTCACCAAACGGAATTCCAAAAATTAAAACCGGCCAAGTGCGAGTCGAAATCGCCCATTGAATTGCATGTACCAATTTCATGATTGATTGTAGCTTCACTAGAAGTACCTAAAATTTGTAACAGTTAACAAACTGAAGCTAGTATACTAACAAATAATACTGTGTTGGAGGCTAGTTGTGGCTCAGAGGCACAAGTGTGCGACTGGAAGCGAGACAATTTATGGGTAATATTTATTATTTTCATGTCCTCACTGTCGGTCGTGGCGCAGCGGCACGAGGTGTGACTGCAAAACCGACTGGTTGTGGGTTCGATCCCCACTCGAGGAGATGAAATATTTACTTAAATTTATATTTCCATTTCTTCGCTCTGGTGTCGAGGTTAAGCGCGGCGTTGAGTTCTGCCACTCAACACGCAATGCCTCCAGAATTCGGCAGAAAGTGGGGAACGGAGTGTCTTAACACTAGGTTCCCTCTGCCTACCCTGCTGTGTGTGGGATACAGCGTGAAGCTAATTTAATTTAATTTAATTTTCAATGTCCTCACTCCCGTAGCATGGAGTCCGCTCCACACAATACCTCCAGAATTCAACGGAAAGTGGGAAGCGGAAAAGTATTTTAATGAGAATGGACGGTCTTAACACTAGGTTCCCAGGTTCCCTTTACCTACCCTGCTATGTGCGGGATATATTTTCGATATATGACTCCGTACCAGTTTCGGACGTGTATGTCAACGTGAAGTACAATTTATAAAAGTTGGCAAATATAAGTTTGCGGGCGTATGCATTCACTCTGTATAAATAAATACTTTGAACTTTTTTTTTTACGAAACATCTAAAAATCTTAATTTTTTGTACTCTTTTCCGTTATTTGTAATCGACCTCATATAAACTTTAGGCTCCCGGTGCGCGTTATAATAACCTATGTTACTTATGTATAAAATAAATGTACTATAAACATGGATTTCTTTCTAACTTAAGCCTATTAAATAAACAAACTGATGGGCAAAGGTGTTGACAGCCAGACGAATCATAAAGTGATCCTATAAAAGTTCCGGTTTTGTTTTTAAAATTACTCTTAGAGTGATGTTAATGAAGTAAGTGAAGTAAGTAGAGTAGGGTGCCCCAAGTGTGCGCGATTCCAGATCTGATATTTGCAAAGATTGACAGCAAATCACACTAAGATCAATTGTGTTTGTGTGCTACCGGAATAGGATGCTGTATAGAAAATTTTGCAAAAAAAAAATTATGGATTTTGGAAGCAAAAGATAAGATTTTCGATATTTTGGTGTTATACTAATATATTTTGACAGTTTTAAAAAAATGTAGCATATGCATGTAAGCAATGACTACATATTTTTTATTTCTAATACGTAATACGTGTAAGTGCTGGTAAATTGTGAAAATGTTATTGTAATGTGCCAATGGATGGCAAAGGTATGCCAGGGTGATTCAGAATTAAATCATTCCGCAAGAGTCCGTACAGCAAGAGTACGTGTGGGTTCTAAGGTTACTAAGAATAAGCTCCTAAGAATAAAATAGCCCAGAAATTCTACAAAACATAAAGAAAACGACAAAAAAATGTGGATACGTCCTAATTGCCTAGTTGTAGATATAAGGAGAAATATAAAAAGAATATTGTTAATAATTGGATCCAGTACAGAGCAAAGTATACAGCATACATCGGAATTCTTAACCAAAAAAAATCAAATCAGCTTCACGCTGTATCCCGCACACAGCAGGGTAGGCAGAGGGAACCTAGTGTTAAGACACCCCGTTTCCCACTTTTTGCCGAATTCTGGAGGCATTGCGTGTTGAGTGGCAGAACTCAACGCCGCGCTTAACCTCTACACCAGAGCGAAGAAACGGATCGGGACCTAAAAGTGCGATTTATGCGACTAAATTACCGTGCACAGTTTTGTGGTGTCATACGCGCTGATGGGGACTACCATGCGTACTCTTGTGGACAAGTAACATCAAGAGGCACAAGACACTTGGGGCACCCTTAAATATACAACTATTTCTTTTAACCAGCTTGACGCTGTATCCGGTACACAGTAAAATAGGCAGAGGCTTAACCTAGTCTTAAGATGCTACGTTCTCCACTTGATTGATTAGGCAGCCAGAGTATTTATATATATTTAAAATTTACCAGGGTTTGGTATAATCTCTCATAAGTAAGTAAGTAGTAAATAGTAAGTTAATTCCCAAGAGATTGGAAAAAGAGAAACTTTTGGCTGTTTAGATAATTTATTTTTAATATGATATATTTAATTTATTTAATAATTCAATTGCTATAACAGCAATTATTAAGATTAGAAGTTCCGAGGTATTATATATTTATATCCATTAAATTGCAAGTATTGAATTAAATACCTAAAATTGGTTCGCCACATGTATCTATTATATTCACAGCATTTTCCTTTATATAATATATCTACGTTATTTGTTAGATGTGGTGTTATCTTATATTAATGCTTTAGTTGTAGGTAAATAATAAATGTCACTTACATATTTTTTGTGAAGTAATATAGCAAATTGTTGGCGTTCTTAAAATTTTAAAAAATAGCATATAAAAAGATTACTATACTGTTTTTTGTACAACTTCAAAATGCTGTTCAAAGTAGCTTTCGTCATATCCTTAGCGCAGTTTTTTTCTGTTGGTGAATTGGTGGTATCAAATATTCGAGAAGTCGAACAAAATGGAACCCAAAATTGGCCGAGTAAGCAATCACTTATCAATTGTTTAAACAATAAGTATATCCAATTAAGACTACATTTTCAATAAATAAATTAAAAAAAATATTTTACACCAAACAAATCAATAAGAATAATAAAGAAAAAAATAAAAGAAAAATAAAACATTTTAGAAAATACTTAAACGAAAAATTAAATCTACAATTGGTGGCCTTTTCGTTTAATTAGAAATCAAAGTAAGAATAAGATAGGGTGTGAACAATAACATTATATACACACAAATATTTGTGTATTAAATATTGTAAATATCTAAACATATCTGTAAGATTATCATCTAATAAGTAATCTAGTACATTTCATTCAAAACTCATACCATGATACCTAAGATATTGGTAAACTGTTAAAATGGATTTTTTTTTGTTAAAATGGAATAATTAATCTTTACGCCAGTATGATAAGTGTATTCTTTTAAATACCTTTCTCGTTAGTTGATAGATAACTTTAGTTAAATATTTTTATAAATTCAATAGATTTGGCTCCTGTAGATGATCCTTTTCCGAATAAACAAAGTTTGCACAGTAGAAGCGATCTTAGTTTTAATAAATTTTATTAACAACAATTGTTTATTGATGAAAAAAATCGCCAAAAATATCAATCTACCGTTATAGGACAACGTGATAGATATTTAAAGGATATAAAACAATTTAAAGAATGGCTACAAAATCAGCCACAACGTTTTAAGCATCTACTAAAAAGTTTGAGTCGCTTCAGAAAGGACAGTATAGAACCAAAAGTCAAGAAAATTGAAAAGCTATTGCGAGATAATTCAGGCAGGATTTTAAATGAAACTGTTTTGACCGGATTAATCGCGTATATTTTAAATTATACATTTTGGAAACCCGGCGTTTCGAACACTTTGCAGTAGTCCGTGGTCACGGGTAGACTGAGGTAGCATTCGTCTGTCAGTTGACATAATTATTATATCAAAGTACCGCCAACGATTTCTCAATTGCTTCGTGTACTGCCCTGGATTCCTGCAGAATGAGCTGATAGTATCTTGCCCTCTGGTATGGTGGGTTTGAGACTTCAATGATTTTATGAGTGGGTCCCAGGTGGTAGAAAGCTTCCAGCCATCCTCTCTATTGAAATTAGGATGTTTTTGTATTTCAATAGCCTCGCGGATCATTCTAGGAACGTATCTGTTTTCCTTAGCGAGGATTTGTTGTTTATCAAACCTAATGTAGTGACTGGGTTTATCTACAGCATGCTCACACACAGCTGACTTCGATACATGCCCATTCTTGATATCAGAGATCTGTTCCTTCACCCTAACACCGATTCTTCTCTGTGTTTGACCTATGTATGATAAGCCACAGTCACAATNCTTTTTACTGGTCTCAAGAATTGGCTCACTTTCTTGTTAGGCTTGAATATGGTTTTTATGGAAGCTCTTCTTAAGATGTTGCCAATCCTGTCTGTAACCCCCTTCACATATGGTAGAAACGCCGGCTGTCTCTCTACTGTGAGTGGCTTGTTGGTCTTCTGACAACGCTGGCGGGGAACTGGCAGCTTGTTCTGATGAAGGGCATTCTTCACCTGGCGAAGCTCGTTCCCTAGGTATTCAGCGTCGCAGATGTGGGCTCTCTGAAACAAAGATTTGCCAACGGTAGATAACTGTGTAGGGTGATGGTGAGATTCACCGTTGAGGTATCTATTTTTGCGCGTGGGTTTCCTATATACTGTGTGGCCTATTGTGCCATTGGGATTTCTTATGACTAAAACATCTTAACATACAAGTAGATGTTCTAATATTACAGTTATCAGAATTAATTGAAGATTATGGCCGTAAATGTCTAAATTGCAAGTGGTTAGTAGATATTATTTGTGTTTATTTTATTAAAACATTTATAAGATATTATATATTGTAATATTGTAAAAAAGGTGTAATACCTATATAGCCCAAGATCCCAGGACCGCCAGACCTATGTAATTTTAGCAAAGCAAACTATATAGTTTAGACAGTATGCGTACTCACTAACTTGAAAGTGGGGCACATTCAAAGGTAGCTCCAATTAAAGGTAAATCTCTGTCTGGGAGGATGATTGAGCCATCGTATTGGTCTGGGTGCTTATAGGGTTCTTGAAATAGTCCGTAAATAATATATAATAAGTAAAATCAAAGCCCCAACTTTAAGCAATCTTTAGTACGTCTGGCAGGAATAAATGCCCACGTAAAAATTCTGGTAATAATAAATATACATTTTTTATATTATTGTTAACAACATATTTAAATACGAGCGTTTCTACTTTAACGTAGGTGAGCGTGGACCTTAAATTGGCGCTACCTTTAAAAGGGCCCCACTTTCAAGTTAGTATAGGTCTTAACTACATATTAGTCTATTAGTCTTATCAAGTATTAATACGCCAAATAACCATGATATTTAGTAAGTAACATTTAGCAGGATATTTCTTTTATAGCACAAGAATAATTTCAATCAAACTATATCCTCCAATTGTTGAACTTTATTTTTAGACTAGCGGCCCCCCCGCGGCTTCGCCCGCTTAAACTACATGATTATTTATTTAATAAACAGAATTGATTGACAACTATAATGACTTCTAATATTATTTTTTTACTACATAATCGTAATTTCTATAAGAATTTTTGATTGTTTTGAATTAAAAAATACGACCATTGTGGATATTTGATATTTATAAATTATACATAAAGCTAATTATTTATTATACGTATATATTTTTGTAACATTGCGTTCTTTTTACCCATGTTATATAAGTCTCATCATATTTTTAAAACTTTGTTAAATGTGCTGATGTCAGTGTGAATAATTTAATTTACTGCTTCAGAAACAGCCTTAAATGTTAAATTATTGATTTGGGTAAGGTTTCATAATATTGTACAATATCTGTAATGATTGCATATTAACTCCTGTACAGGTTTTAAACTAGTTACATATATTGTTAGCTAAATGTACAATTGATAAATATGTAGTTATTACAGAGTACACGTAGAAAGGATGTTTTTAGGTATTTTTATATAGATTTATTTCAAACGAACGAACGAACCAAAAAATCTATGTATTTGCTTGATATCTCTTTGAAGTTCAAATCTTCGTTCTTTATCTCTGTGTTGAATTAATTACAATTTAAACTTAACTGTTATGATTTATGAATGTAATCTCCCCTAACAATTCAATTTTGTTTACTTTATTGTATAAAATATTGTATAATAGTGCTTCAAAAATATATATTTTTATCAACAGTCATATAACCAAGACGTTTCGAATGTCATTCTTTAGCCAGGAATCTTACCAGCGCGATTGCTATATAACATTCGCAGGCAAACTAATGCCTTGAGTTCATTCAAATGACGATAACTTTTTTTTTAATGAACCGATTTTGATGAACCAAACTTTAGTAGTTAAATTGAGTTAAAACAAAGGAATTGGTGAAACTTTTAAGTAAATCGGTTTAGTATTTTCAGAGAAAAATGTGGACATACATATCGACAGACAGACAGACAGACAAGAAATTTTAAAAAAATATATTTTTGCTTTCTATTATTCTTTTTAAGTGTCCCTCTATGCATTTCAGTCAAAATTACTAAATGTACAGACAAAATATTTTTACTGTCTTATTATATATAGAGATTAAAGTTATTCTACGTTATTGCTTATAATAAAACATTACACACAAATATACAACTACTTAATTATTTTATATTTAATCTTTGAAATTTTCATAATATTTTTTCTAGAATTTACTTTATAAAGATATTTATAAAGATATATTTAATTTTTCAGAACCTAATTTTCGCCGTGTCAGACAAGTACTAACAAATCCAGAAATCCACGAAAACGAAAATTCTAATTCAAATGAACATTCACAAACTTTTTTAGATTATTTGTTAGATGTGATATTTAGCGAATCCTCTGAAGAGGTGGAGAACGACTGGGAAAATATATTCAAAGAATTGTTCGATATCATTGAAGAAAATAAAAATCAGCACTTGAACTCACAAGAACTCAATAAAGTCAAAGAGGAAGTCAATAAAATGATTCTACAATGGAGACAAGCTTTACAAAGTCTTAGTCTAACCATTGCTGAAATAGAAAAAAAAGATATGGAAAAGTTAGCAAAACTGATCATCGAATTGATACAAGTTATTACGGAAATTATTGATGAGCTAAACAAAGTATTGTAAAACAATTTATAAATAAAATGTAATACCCAATTTAATATATTTTCGAATGTCAAACATGGAAATATATATCAAATAACACAATTAGTAGTTTAATTATATGATCATATATTTTAAGAGAATAAGAGATTTTAGTTAATCCTCAGAGTATTTTAGTTTTTTTTTTCAATAATACTAATAGAATAAGATCCCAGGAAATTTTGAAGATTATTAGTCTAATATATAATTAAGACGGTATACATACTTACTAACGTAAAAGTGGAGCTCTTTCAGAGATAGCGCTAACTAAAGGTACATAAAATCCACGCTCACCTACGTTAAAGTTCAAACGCTCGTATTTAAATATGTTTTTTAAGAAATGTATATTGATTATTACTACTATTATACTACTACTACTATTATAACATTTAATAATAAAATAATAATAAATAACACTTTATTGCACATAAGACTTTACAAGTTTTCATTTTACTTATCCATATAATTTAACAGAATATGNTGTTACATTTATTGTAAAAAGATCCATTAAAACTTGATTTATTCAGAACAGAGGGATATCACATATTTTTTTTTGAAGAAAAACGCGGTCATAAAGAGTTGGCAATCGCAGGGGAATGCCCTGCGTACGCTAGTAGGGGGGATTTCGACCGTTGGGCCCAGTCGCGCCGAGGCACGGACGTGCCGTGAGATAGGACTGGCCTCGTCGCCTCTTACGGCAGCGGAGAGTGTGTCATGAGACTGAGGAATGAATCCTGCCTATGTGCTGGGCGTTTGCGGCAGTAATTGGATCGAGTCGGGACGCTGCGAGAGCGTGGAAGAAGCAAATTCCTTTAACGACTCTAATTCAAAATCTTAGTGAAGGTCTACGTTGCGTACGTACCATGGGCATCCCGATGCCATCCAGAAGAATCTGTTTTAGACCCTCTGAAGGAGGTCTATCCTGGTGTGTGCGAAGTCACAAGCGTAAGTCATAATGGGACGGATGCAAATTTTGTACAATGTCAACTTGTTTCAAAGTGACATTTTACTCCGCTTACCAATGAATGGATACAGCCTGCTCATCACATCGGCTTCACGCTGTATCCCGCACACAGCAGGGTAAGCAGAGAGAACCTAGTGTTAAGACTTATTTGTGACATACATGATGTGCGGCCGGGAATAGAGTTTCGAGTCTAGTACGATGCTTAGGTATTTGACCTGGGATTCCCAGGGCATCGGTTTGCCTTGTAGGTCAAGACGGTCTCGTAACGCTTACGAGGAAGACGGTTTCGTAACGCTTACCTAAGAGGAGGCTATGCTTTTCTCCGGGTTAACCTTAACGCCACTTGCTGAACCAACCGCCTAGGGCGTCGGCAGTTTGTTTCAGTCTTTCCTAGGATTCAAGCGGAGCGATCCGTGGTGTGAAGGGTGGTGTCATCGGCATACCTCGCAAGCTCGACTTTATACAGATAAAGTAAGTAAGTAAGTAAGTTCCGCGTCTGTACTCGGTACAGACGCAGAATGTCGCTGGTGTTAAGAGCGTATAAAATTGAATTGTAGATACGGCTCCGGCGCGAACCTGTCTAGAGAATAGACGATAGTGTTCCTTCTAATCTGTATCGGAAGGTGCGTTTCGACAGGTATTCCCGAATGATGTGAACGAGAGAGTCTGGCAGTGCCATACAACGCAGCTTGACGAGCAGGCCGTTGTGCCAAACCTTGTAGAAGGCTATGGTTATATCTAGAAAGATGGCATCCATGTTGCTGCGAATCGATCTACGGACGTTCTATTTTGAAATGTGTTCATGTGTTAGCCGGTGAACTTAGTGTATGTACAAGTGGTGTGATCTAATACCAAACTGCTCATTGATGAGCAGTTGTTTTGTCTCGACTATTTATTTTAATCTACTGAGAATGATTCTCTCGAAGACTTTCCCTAAACTGCTAATAAGAATGATAGGTCTGTAGCTGGTCTTTTAGATTAGCGGGTTTTTAGACTTGCGAATACCTATGACTATCTTCCTTCCACTCCATAGTCAGTCTACCCTTGACCACTGCACTGCAAAGTATTCAAAACGTCGGGTTTTCAGAATGTATCATTTTAAATATACGCGATTAATACGGTTAAAATAGTTACAATTAAAATGTGTAATAATCGTGAAAATCAAAGAACTTATTATATTACATGTATTTCTTAGGGCAGCCAGCATGCCGGACATGGCGCGTTGGGTGCCCAACGCCGCACTCGTCGCCATTTCACACTGTTGTGGGAGGCCCAAGGCGGCTTTAGACCTGGAAGAGGGTGTATGGATCAGATCTTTTCCCCCCGCATGATCACGGAGAAATTTTTGGGCGTTAACCAAAAAGTTTTCTGTGCTTTTGTGGACTTGGAAAAGGCGTTTGGCAGAATTGTAAGAGCGAAATTATGGGAGATACTACCCCGGTACAATGTGAGCGGAGCGAACCCTTGCTGCTGGCTGTAAAGTCTCTTTACAGAGATCATTCAGCATGCGTGCGAATAGGAGCTGGCATGTCGCCCTGGTTGTCAAACCAGGGCGACATGCTTCACTAGCTTTATGCTTTATCCCTAGCAGGGTTGCTAGGGATAAAGCGCGAAGCTAGTTTAGTTTAGTTTTAATTTTATATTCATTTATTTAAATAGAACATTAGAAGATTCCTATAAAGATTTCATCCCAAAGTCAACCGTTTGAAAGATAGACAGTTCCTAAATGTTAAAATGTCCTTTCAAAGTGATAAAATTTCTCATATCAAGATTTATAAGAGTGAAAAATCAAAAAAATATATGTGCTGTAAAGCTTAATTAACACATTTAACAATAATTGATGTAAAAAAGTTATAGTAAATTTTCACTTAGATAGTTTTTTAAGCTTGGCCTAATGATTTTAACACCGATTTTACTTAGGAGGGATTTACTTATATTCTGTTTGCTGGTAAAGAAAATAGGTACACGTATTCAGTAGAACACTCTGTACGATATTAGTAACTTTGATGCTTGAGATATAGCCTTAAGCCCTTGTTTGTGCGAGAGGCACAAAATTCAAAATACTGCTGGATAATTGTTCTGGAAATGTGGAATTTCTATTATTTTTAACCGACTTCAAAAAGAAGGAGGTTATCAATTCGACTGTATTTTTTTATGTTTGTTACCTCAGAACTTTTTACTGGGTGAACCGATTTTGATGATTCTTTTTTTATTTGAAAGCTAGTGCTTCTCGTGTGGTTAATTTGATCTATATCTGATCATATTATCCATGAGAAAATCATGTAAATGTTAAATTTGCATTAAGTATGTGCACGACAAATAGACGAATAACTCAATATTCCACAGACCGAATTTGATGATTGTTTTTTTTTATTAGAAAGGATACACTTCAAGAATAATTTGGTAAAAATTTGGTTAGGTTCTGATAAAGAAAACCGTGACAAAGTAACGAAACTCTTCAATTTTTAGAACCAAATATAGGATACTCGGGTGCATTTTTAAGACAGCTTCTATACAGACTTTGTGGTCAAGTATTTGAATATGATGATGATCAGTTGAATTCCTTAACGGCTTTTGAATAAGGGTTTGATCTGAGGCAGAATATCTAACTGTTTGCATTGCAACATGAGGCAAAAACAAGAAACAGAAAATGTAATGATTAAATTGTATAGCACTAAAACCAATTGAAAAATACAATAAATAAATTTTTAACAGAAAGAAAAACCGACTTCAAACAACGAACTAAAAAGTAAAAAATATTTTTACATAATGTTAAACGTAATTTGATTTTGTTAAGCAAAAATAATTTTAAAAATATTTTATAATTTTGAATTCGATGTCAAGCTAATGCTACATCAACCTTACTACAATATCGAATTACTAAGTATTATTATAATTATTTTTGTTTAACAAAATCAAAGTACCTTTAACATTATGTAAAATTATTTTTTAACTTAACGTTACAAAATTATGTTTACTTTTCAATATACTGTTTGTGTATTTACTCTTTTTATATAAATTGGATAATTGTCACTACGTACTTAACTAAGTAATGTACGATAATGACAATATAAAAAACCGCTATTTAATACTCGCGGTCGAATCTAACACAATTTTTCATCTGAGATATTTAAAAAATGCTTAGGTAGAAAAAATAGTAGGTAGATGGCAGGCTTATATATAAAAGAATAACTAAATCAGCTTCATGCTGTATCCTGCATCCAGCAGGGTAGGCAGAGGGAACTTAGTGTTAAGACACTCTGTGTCCCCACTTTCCGCCGAATTCTGGAGGCATTGCGTGTTGAGTAGCGGAAATTAACGCTGCGCTTTGCCTCCACACCAGAACGAAGAAATAAAAATATAAATGTAAATAAAAGTTTTATTTCTCGAGTGGGGATTGAACCTACGACCAGTCGATTTTACAGTCAGACTTTGTGTCCCTGCGCTACGACTACCCTCATGCTTATACATATGTTATGAAAATAAAAATATAAATAATAAAAGAAGTTTAGTACATATTTCTCATAACACAATAAATGATTAGCGTTTCTAAATTCCAACAATAGATATAAAAAGTTGCAGTTATTTGTTATCTTTCAATACTTCAGTTCACAATGTTGTATAAAGTAGCTGTTGTTTTGTTTCTCGTGGAGGCTCTAGTTGTAAGGGAGCTAGGAGCTTCACAGATCAAGAACGTCGAAAATAATAATCTGCCCACAAGTAGTTCCGAAGAGAATTTTTTCTTTAATTATGAAAATGGTAAGGCCTTAATGTTTATTTTGATGTACTCTTATACTCTTATATTGATAAAATTCTTATTATTCTTAGTATACTATTCTCTACTTATAATAATCTTTTAAAATTGTAAATATGTCTTATCTTATTCTCTCTATATTTCAGGTTCTCTTCTAGAAGATTATTTAAAAGAAATTGTAAATTATTTCAATTCCTTCTTTTCCGGTAAAAATGACGATAAAACTTTTCTAAGCATTCAAAAGGAAGGGGATAATATTGTTTTCAAAGGTCTCGCAACGATTATTAGTGAAAACACAAGCATAAATTTAAGCACAAATATAGATAAAATAATAAAATTGATACTTAGAGCGATTGAACTAATTAAGGAAATAATTGCTGAACTCCACCATCTGTTTCCTATATAAAAACAAGACAATTAAAATCTCATCACATTATCGCAAATTAAAAGTTATATCTGTATGATAGTATTTAATTTGTATTAAAGTTCAGCATTTACCATGTTTTTTACTTTGTTTCAACTTGTAGCTTGGCTTTTGATACTACACTCAATATCTATATACTCGAACAATAAACGTTGTACAACAAGTATTTTTTTAAAATATGAACTTTAAAAGCTTATAAAAAGATGTTGGGAGGTTATAATTTTACGTACATTGGTATATTTATATAAGAGTTCTTCCATTTCAAACCCGCTTATGGATTTTTTTCGTGACATGTATGGTGAAAACAAAAAATATTTTTAAAATCACTTGTCTTCTTTGAGGTGTCCTTATATAGCATTTATAATATAGGGTGAGCGACCGGGCGGATAGCCGATTACCGATTCAGCGCTCCTCAATAAATCTGAATAGGTATTGTGCGCGGGCGCATACAAAAGTGTTGTTACTTATAGTGAATTAAATTTGTGAAGAGGTTCAAGGAGCCGTTGACATCAATTTGCAGGACGTGTTATGTTTCACATATGAGCACTATTCAATATCAAAACCACCAATTACGGGTCCTTACGGAATGTAATGTGATTATTTGTCAACATTTTTAAGTTTTGTATTTTTATTAATATAAAGTTACTTCCTAGTAACCTTATGTAGGTTAGTTTAGTTTCATGAAATAACATATATATGTCATATCGTAGAAATTTTATGTTTTTTATTGACCTCTACATTCAAAAGTTTCATTTTTGACTATGTTTCGAGTGTAGTAGAGCTTCTCCGCAATGAATAAAATTGCAGGATTAAAATCATGATAATGTAAAAATACCTACATACGAGTATACGTTATGTAAATATTATAAATAAAAAAAAATACTTATATGTCCAATTTTTGAATAACACATGACGAATCGCATTCAACCGAAAATGTACAAAACGATAAATTTATCCGGTCTGTCAGACGTGAATTGAAAATTCAACTTTTATGAAGGTCTTAAAGCACAGCACCATTAGTTATACAGACAATTGTTGCAGAAAGATGGTACGATGCACCCACAACCTGTGCCCATTTACAATCACGAAAATAACCATATATTTATTATTATTGTGTTCGACCATTTTGAGAATTAAGCAGAATTGAGCTTATGTTAAGTTAGTACTCTCTTCTTTTCATCCGCATTGGAAATATTTTAAATATAACTTAAATATAATAACTTTTACTTGCTTAGGTCTATGAAATAGACACAAAATCATTACATTCAACTCCAATAAATTTTTTGGACAAAGATGTGTACTATAATTACTATTTATTACCTTTCGATATTATGAAAATATTAAATATTTATTTTCCGACTGTATTTCATTAACATCCTTTATTAGAAACATTTTGAGAACATTTCGAACTTCGATTTAATTCATTTACCATGTAACCGTTGCAAATGAAATAGAATAAAAACAAGCCTCAAAGTATTATACTCAGGGTTACCTCTAATGAGTAGCAACTTTAGTAAATCATAATCGTATATATATTAAATCGTAATTTCACAAAGTTATAAGTATAGAAAAGGTTATTCTTAGAACTAACATAAAACAGCGGATATCTATTACAATAAGTTAAATATAAAAATAATTACTAATTATACCATATGCTACTATAGTGTATAAGAGGTACAATTGGTAGACATATATGTTAATATACTAATAATTTCTATATAATGTTATATATATAAGTATAGATTTGAATAATAAAATATGTTATTTTGGAGCACCGCAAGAAGCAGCCCTAAGTTCGAAGTCGGTCTCGGTGCAGGGTGCATGCACCGCACCGTCTGGCTCCGGCAAGGGCACGGGGGCGCCTGCAGCGCCCTTGCGCCGCCCGCCACGCCCGCGCGACCTCTACGCCGCCGCCGACCGTATGTTCGGACGGGACAACTCATTTCTGAATTTGAAGTGGTCTATGTAACTGTAGCAATGCAGAAAACAATGGTACTTGTTATATAGAGAAATATATTATTTGACTGAAATATATTTTACATATAATATATATATTATACATTATTATATATGCATATGTTTTTCAAATGATTTTCCCTATTTCTCGATTCTCGTTTCCTTTTTCGTTTTCTATTGTCAATTTTTACTTTTATTTATTGTACAAATCATTGTCCTGTGTTGTTAGTATTATAGAAGATACTGAGTTATTGCTATTTCTGTTTCTAAATAACAAAATACAAGTAGATTTCAATAAACATGCAATATTTAATTCAAATTTATCTCAAAGGTATAGGTAAAATATATAGATTTCAGATACTACCTGATTGAGCTGTATATATAGGTTTCAGATAGTACCTGATTGAGCTGTAAGGCGGAAATGTGGAGGCACATTCTCATTTTATGTTCTCTCGTTATCGAAACTTAAAATACAATACACACACAAACCTCATCTATTACGATAAGATAAACGGGAATAGAATAATTGAATTTCAAACAATTATCACAATAGAATAGTAGAACGACAACTCACGTGGTATTGGCAGTAGGTACCGGTGTCAGCGCAAGGACGTCAGGTCACCGTCGCAATCATATCGTGCGCCATTATACCGAACTCGTCCTTTTTTGTCACACTTCGAGACCAGCGGTAGATTCTCTGACATACTAATGCGCACTCGACCACAGAACTTTTGTGTATAAAACTACCTTTTTTTTATGTTCATTAAAAAGTGTGCTCTCGGTGCGTGCGTGTGTTACTATTGATATAGAGCATATTACTTTTTTTCCAATACTATCTATACTATTAATGTAAAGCTGTAGAGTTTGTATGGTTAAACACAATAATCTCAGGAACTACTGGTGTGAATTGACAAAAACTTCGACGTTGTCCACTGAGGGTTAACTTGTAAAAGTTAATAAAATTACGTTTGCGGATGTGTGCACTTATTTTATATAAAATAAACTATAAATAGAAGTTATTAATGATTTTGTTCTATGATATAATTTCCATTTTTCAGATTTTTTCCTTTGTTACTTATTTTCCTTTGTATTGTAAGTTTTCATTTTTCACCAAATATATTATATTAAATTATAGGTCTACAAGAAGTACGTATAGGCATGTTTTGATTAATCGGCGAATTTCACAAATTATCCTGCTAAATCGATGCATACATACTCATATCTTTTGATTATGATGACTGAGAATCATTATTTTTCTGTTGACCAAAGGTGGTCCCTTAGATCACTGCAAGCAGAGTTTGTCCATCAAATCGAGTTTACAAGCATCGCCTAATGACTGACTCGTATAATATATTGCCACAGTTTCGATCTTGGAGTCCCGGACATATTTTTCTAAGGTAATATAGAAAAGTATACAAGAGAGCGCCTCACCTTGTCTACAGATTTGTTTGAAATTTTATGACGTTTTGGGCATGTCTCAGTGTCATTCCAGACAGTCGGCGGCATTGCCGCATAGAGAGTTTCAGTTCATTCAGATTCAGCCATGATATAGTGCAAAAAAAATCCATTTAGCTTCACTTTATGAAATTATCTTAATCTTTATAAAGGTATAATATGAAAAAAAGGTATATTATGAAAAAAAATTCTGATAAAATTACTTCGAACACGTAAAGCAATTAAAATAAACATATTCCACAAAATTAGCCAGTAAAGGTCGTAAAATTAAATATGTAAATATTTGAGAGAAATCTGAAAGTTGGCGAGGAGCCAATTTTCCCTTGTCTGGCTGTAATGCAATAAATATACCCAACCAACATTCATGGTAATAAAGTAAATAAATAAAACAATGGATAAAACGAGTACCTCGTTTTCAGTAGAACATTTGAAAACTTAATTATATAATCATCTGACTGGTGCCATAATAGTGACAATTTCTGAATAAAAATATAATTTGTTGAATACCTTATATACAAGTATATTAGGTATTTAAATTTTAAAATTGTAATTTTTTGCAAATCTGCAAAGAAACCTTATTATTTTGTCTAGACTTAGGAAAATGGTATCTTTTCGTACATAGAAGATATCGGATGGGCGGTTAGTCTTACACTTGGAAAACAGATAGCTGGTTAAGAGCCGGTATCAATGAAATACGAAGAAGTCTCGACTGCGAGTCAGACACTTGAACCGGCGCCGGTGCCAACATTTTAAAAAGAGGTCATTTGTTGACGTGTTAAATAAGTCGGACGACTATATATTTAAATAGTAGTCTATCTGATATTAAGACATACTAACAATAAAAATATTATTATTCATACAGAATTAAACATTATTATAATATTATCTTAAACAATATATATATATATATATATATATATATATATATATATATATATATATATATATATATATATAAAACTCGGTAAAAAATAAGTAAGGAAACACCAAACACAGTAGTCACCTATTGTTTTTGTAGGATTTTATAAATTATAATGTTTTGAAATAATTCCATTGTTTTCTTAACCATAATTTGTTGAAGGACAAGAGAGCTGCCAAGCAGAACGAGTAATATACGATGAGATGACACAGTTACAGAAGATAGAGTTAACGTTATACATAGGTACCGCTATGTATATAATAAAAAAAATTATGTGGGTACAGTGGGATTTAAACTTTAAAAAGGTCGTACTAATAATATTTTTAATATTATTATATTTTTTTAATATTTTTGCAATGAATATGACACAAGTAACCTTTATGCAAATTGTAGATATGTAAAATTGCTCTAATAGTAGTAGTAATAAATTATTCTAGATGTAGTATAATACAAAGTAAGCAAGTCAGTTTTTTTGCAGAAAGTATTCATTTATATTAAAATTATTCAGTTTTTGTATTTATTCGTGAAATATCATTGTTTTTTTTTTTAATAAGTCATCACAAATTTGATCTTCGGGTGCTAGCGCTATATATGTACTTATTTAAGTAAGGTAAACTATACCAGTTACTTCTAAATCACCATTAAAATTTTACGAGTAAAAGTTAAAAATATACATATAAGTCTGCAACGTTTTTTAAATCAATGATTCATAATAGCAACAAAGTTATATTGATTTTTTATATGATTCATATCATTTATAGCTTACTTATTATTATTATTTATAGCACATATTATATATTATTATTATTTACAGCACATATTATATCAACTGATCAAAAAAAAGTCATGGTTGTGAAACATTAAAGAATGTACGGGCATCAAAAGTGCTGAACAAATTTCATTTTAGGTACTATCGGTAAATCAATATTTATGTGTTGTCAAATCAAATCAGCTTCACGCTGTATCCCGCAAACAGCAGGGTAGGCAGAGAGAACCTAGTGTTAAGACACTCCGTTCCCCTCTTTCTGCCGAATTCTGGAGGCATTGCGTGTTGAGTGGCAGAACTCAACGCCGCGCTTAGCCTCGACACCAGAGCGAAGAAATTGAAATATAAATTTAAGTAAATATTTCATCTCCTCGAGAGGGGATCGAACCCACAACCAGTCGGTTTTACAGTCACACTTCGTGCCGCTGCACCACGACTGGCTTCAATATATGTGTTGTCAAGTTTAATTATTTGGATAGGCACTATTAGAAGACTAAGCTGTCGTTAATTTAATTTACCTTATATAAATTATTATATTTTAGTTTCAAGCATCTCTCATCAGGGTAGACAAAGCTAAACTAGTTGTATAAAATTCGTGAAATGAGCGTTTAAGACACGACATTAAACTGTTTAATTCAATTTTAAAATAAAAAATTACCGATAAAAATCATTGTTTTCGAGATTACACAAATATGTTACCTGATAGTAAACAAAAAAGATGATTTATATGAGTAGGTGACGCCGAACGTATATTTTTAAGGTAATTAAGGATATATTTTTAAAATTAATAAAGGTGTTAAATAAATAATTTGTGCAAATATACAAAAAAACGTGTAATTTTTGTTTAAAAGTGTGAATATGTAGATGTATGTACGAGTACGTGGACACCGACGTATAAATTGCGGTTAGCACAGGTCGAGTTTTAGCCGCCATCCGGCTTCGCCACATTTTCACGCGACACTGCCCAAACAGGACTTCGATCTTACCGCTCCACTAACGGACTTCCTTATCATTTTTTATGGCTACATAGGCCGTACAACTGCTTTTTGCTCAATAAATAATACACAACTTGTGAAATGAAGATACATTCGCTTTACAGTTAAAGTTTATGCCGCATGTACTTTGTATGTTCGTGTAAAAAATCGTAGAGATAAATTTTATTTGGTTCGTTTTTAAAACATATAAGTGTACGAGTATATGTAAATTATAGTATTAGGTCCTTAGATATGAAATTGGTGTTTGTTATGGCAGGAACAAAACGTCGAATATTTTTTAATGTAATTTATTTATTTAATCAAAATATGAACCATTGTTATCACAGGTTGCACAGTTCATTGATACCTTTACTAAAAAAACCATTCGGACTAGAATCAATAAAATCTTTGAAGGCGGTTTGGACTGTCCCATCCTTTGCAAGAAGTTATCCAAATTTCAAAAATAAATGGTAATCTGTTGGAATAAGGTCCGGGGAGTACGGTAGATGGGTGGACATTCCAATTGAAACTCTTCTAATTTGGTAGCCGTCTGTTGTGCAGTGGTGTAGCGTTGTCGTGAACCAGCAGTGGCGTAGAACGATTGACCTGGTGGCGAAGCTTCACGCTGCTGCTTTTACTAGAATTGTCCATATTTACGACTGTTTTGCCACAATACAAGTTACATATAATATTTTTTTTGTAAATATATTATTTATTTTATTTGTATATTTTAAAATGATGTTGACAAAATGGCTTGACTTTCAATCTAATAAGAAAATAAAAGAAAAGAAAATGCTAGCTCCGAATCAGTGCTCTGTGGCCATCAAGAAAAACAAATCAGCTACAATGATAAAATTTCTTATATTAAGTTGACGATAAATTGCTAACCTAAAATAATAGAAAATTTATATTTTCATTTCTTCGCTCTAGTTACGAGATAAAGCGCGGCGTTGAGTTCTGCCATCCAACACGTAATGCCTGTCGGAAAGTAAAGTCAAGTAAAAGTAAAGTAGATGAGTAAGTGCGCGGTCATCTTTGATTTAAAATGAAAAATGACCAAAATTTTTAACATCGGCCATGTGGACTAAATAAAAAATACTTCACGTCTCACATTGCGTGACACCCATACACCATGACAAATGGTATATTTTCTACGCCAAGTAGCTTATGTGTGGAATTATAGACTTAAAATTAATTATTGAGGCCAGTCGTGGCATAGGGGCACAAGTGTAACGTGTGTGACATGTGACTGTAAACGCGATATGTTGTGGGTTCGATTTCCACTCGATGTAATGGAACATTTAATATTTAGAGATAAAGCTCGTCGTTGAGTTCCGCCACTCAACACGCAATGCCTCCAGAATTCAGCGCAAAATGGAGAACAGAGTGTCTTAACACTAGGTTCTCTTTGCCAACGCTGCTGTGTGCGGGATACAGTGTGAAGCTAAAAAAAATAAAAAATACCAATAATCTGTCTTTTGAACATTCTATTGATGTGTTTACATTAATTACATTTCCCGTAATTATATTAACATGTAGAAGACTTTAATAAAATAGAGATGCTATAAAATATAAATATATACAAAGCCATAAAATAATACGTTATAAATTATAATAATATTCGCTTCGTTATGCAGCTCGGGTGCATGGAAACATTTTTGCAAATGTTAACGAAATCGGTGGCAATGGCCAGTGGGGGCGACCAGTGCACTGCACGGTGCAACGTATGCACCTCCCCTCCCCCTTCACACACATCGATATCTATACAATACATATGTACTATATATGTGTATGTGTCATATTTTGACATTATCACATTTTTGTAAACATATGTTATCATTTGATACCGTTAAAATAAAAAAAAAATTGTTATTGATTATCTACATATTAGTATGTACATTTTTCAGTACAGTTATGAACGTTGACTTGTAGTTATTATTTGAAAAAAAAAATATAAAAAAATAAATAATAAAAATATTTGATATGTTATATTAACTTGATTTTCGTATAAAAGTAATGAAATAAAAACTTATTTGCAATTTGCATACATGCATCTTGTGATTAATTACTAAATCGTGAGATAAAGTTACAATTTTTAAATACTTTTTAGTAAAAAATACTATAAAATAAAATTAAAGCACACCAATACATCGATGCACTCTTCTCGAATAATCCGTGCATTGACATCGCGAATGCCGTCGTAATCGCGCTGGTCGCCGTCACCAACACCGACAGCTCTCATTTGCAACATGCGCTTATGCGGACGTACATTTTAAATTTTATTTATTTTATTTGTATTCTTTACTGACTACATTGCATGCCGTACTTGTACAGATAATAGTAAAATCGACTAGTATAAATTAAATATAGTAAAAATATATACCTATTTTATATACCTTTTTTATATTCTGCATACATATATTATATTTTCAGATTACCATAGTCGAGCAGGGCAGTCGTGGCGCAGGGGCACAAAGTGTGACTGTAAATCGACTGGTTGTGGGTTCGATCCCCACTCGAGGAGATGAAATATTGACTTAAATTTATATTTCCATTCTTCGCTCTGGTGTCGAGGTAAAGCGTTCCGCCACTCTACACGCAATGCCTCCAGAATTCAGCAGAAAGTGGGGAACGGAGTGTTTTAACACTAGGTTCCCTCTGCCTACCCTGCTGTGTGCGGGATACAGCGTGAAGCTGATAAAAAAAAAGATTATCATATGTTTAAAAGAAATATGTTTATATTTTTTTACTTACTATTCTATTTCATTGTCTCTGATATATAAAACTTTTTACTATATCTATCAATAATCATTATCTATCAATATTGTGACCGCAGTATCAAGATTTCTCACCTATCTAACTTATTACTAATATGCTATTTATATCATATACGTTACATTTGTTCACTTTTCCATATATTATTAATATTTTTTGTACTTAGACGATTATACATAAGTATTTTGCATGTTGATTGTCAGTAGCGTTTTCTTAGAAGCAATTTTAAGATACTGTTAGCCTAATTAAATTGCAATTCATACAATTATAACTTTTGCCTTATTAAATTATAATTAGATTTATTTTTAAATAATTTAAATATTATATTATATTGCCATTTCAATAGATCTTTAATGTTTTTAAAACCGCTTCTACATAATTGTTAATTCAAATATTGTCTAAATAATATGTATGTAGAAAAAAATATTAATGATTTTTATTTAATTAAGATAAAAATTATGAGATTGATTTTAGATTTTATCGAAGATCGAACAATGATAGACGTGTTTTTATAAGTAATTGATTAATAATTAACAAATATATCATTTCCTATATCACAAAGAAAATACTTATATCAAATAACCACACGTTGATAGTACGTAGCAAAAAAACCCCAATTTACACTCTATTTGCACAGTTCATTAAAAAAATATATATTGGAAAACTGAATTAAAACTGTGAATTTAAAATTGAAATAACACGAGGCCATCGTGGCACACACGTGCAACGGTTGAGGATTCGATTCCTACTTGGGGGAATAAATATTCTCATTCCCTCGCTCTGGTAACAAGGTAAAGCACGGCGTTGATTTCCCAGGTTCCTCAGCGTTCCTCTTCTACGAATGAGATATAGCGTGAAACTAAAAAAAATAAAATAACAAAGAATATTTTAAAATGTATATTTCTTTAATACACTATAGTATCCATTAAATTCACGATCAGAATTTAGTCCGTTCATAAGCTTCTACCCTAAATTTAGTGTAAGATAAGTGCGTCGATATTGCGTAATCGTAGTAGGGGAGCGGCCCGGGCGCGAAAGGAGGTAGGGTGAGGCGGTATTTCGGCCTTCCTGAAGAGCCTTCAGGCTGACGCGACGGACCGTCTAGACGTCTGGTAGCTACCATGTGTCGTAACACCCATTATAAAATTCATGTCATTTGAATGACTTTGCGCCTAATATATTTTTTGTTTACTTAATATTTTATTATTTGATATTTCATGTGCAAATATTGATTTTTTTTAACTAGCGACCGCCTCACGACTTCGTCCGCTAGAACTTAGATTTATAATTGTTTTGAAAAAAAAAATGCAAACTATTTTGATACAAATAATGTAACTTTAAGGAATACAATCTAAGATAGGCTGAAGAGTATCCTGTATATAATATTTTTTTAATAGATACAATATATTCATGAAAAACCATTAGTTTCTTATTACTTATTTGATAAGTTTATCTTTCGAAAAATTAATAATTACAATATAAAGATTTGTTAGCTTGCGTTTAACATAATATAATAAAAACAACTGTCTTTATGATTCGTTTACATTCATTATTTAAATTAAAAAAAAAATGTATGTAAACTCGCACGAAACTCGAATTGTAATCCACAGGTCGGCAACGAGCGGTGTGCGAACCTCGGCTCATGGTGACGCACGAATAAATCCGTGTCGAGACAAGGTCGGCGCGAGGGCGCGGGCCTAGTTCGCGTAGCGATCATGTCGGCTGCACACTGACTGTTCACTACGTAAATTACTTATATTATACAGAGATATTTAAACAGATAATCGAACAATACTTATTAAGAAAACGTATAAAAATTTAAACGTAGCGGGACTCGAACCCGCGCCTCCTGGAAACCTGGTCGGTTTATACGTTTTCTAAATGAGTATTTTTCTTTCCTAAGTGTGGATGAACACTTTAAAAATGTTTAAAATAGTTAGTCGAACAATATCGTAAAAACGTTAATTTTATCATAATCTAGTAGATTTATATAATATAGTACATTACAACCAAAAGATATACAAATCAACATAGATTACTGATATTTATATTTTAACTTCACACTGTATCCCGCATACAGCAGGTGAGGCAGAGGGGACCTAGTGTTAAAACTGTAGATATTGCGTGTTGAGTGGCGAAACTTAACGCCACGCTTTGCCTCGGGAAGAAATGAAAATATTAAATATTTCATTCCTACGAGTGGGAATCGAACCCACCAAACCTGTCACGTTTACAATTACACGCTTGTGCCTTTGCCCCATGACTGGCTCCAACATTAAATAATTTAACAAGTTTTCCTCCAGCTAATGTGAATAACACCTGATCACACAGTGGCGCGGCGCTGGTATCACCAAACAATGGCAGACAGACGTGAGTCAGCGAGCGCGTCTCGCTGCACCGCGTTCGACTCCATGCGCCATGTTCACCTGTCTCCTACATCCTATATATCTATTATATTCATTAATTTATGTATAATAATTAGCTTTTTTATTATTAAAATACCTTATTATTACATTATTTATTTATATAAAACAATAAAAATATTCACATTAGTCATGTACCTAATTAATAATTGTATATTTTTCACGACATATAGGATATATTAAGATAAAATGACGATCTCTACTCAGGTGAATGATATTAATTTTCTTTATATTAATTTTTACTACATAAAATTTTGTAAAAAGCTTCATATGATATTTTATACTTTTTGATTATTTCTTCATAAAAAAATTTGAACAATAAACGTGACAATTGAATTTGACCGATTAAATATTGTTAAAAATGCTTAATATAAAATATTTCAATCCAAACAAGTAAATAAACAAAAACTTTTTTTCCTCCTTTCTTTATTTTTTTAATTTTACTACCTAAAAATATTTACATGTATTTTCTATTTATTCATTTGACATGCTTATGATATTACATAATATGCATATTTATAAAAATATTCATGAAATAATTTGGCTACACTTATTAGTTGGGTATTTTAGTTTCTTTTAAATATACCTGCATCAAGTTGGCTACTGGTCTTCGATGATCCTAGTTAAACTGTTCTCCCGAAGTACTTCATACCAAATACATTGAGTTGTGGAGATTCTTCAGCAGCACAAGGCGGTGCTTGAATGGATATAGATAGATAGATAGAGAGAGAGATAGATAGATAGATAGATAGATAGATAGATAGAGAGATAGATATATAGATAGATAGATAGATAGGGAGATAGATAGATAGATAGATAGATAGATAGATAGAGAAATAAATAGATAGAGATAGAGAGATTGAATGCTAGGATCACCAGTGACATGGCTAAGCAGGTTGCCGACATTGGCGACATTGTTGCAGGCTGGCCCACTTCCATGACAATGTTACGACACCAAACAAGAAAACGGCTTATTCGAAATGTAGGTAAACTTATTGACTGGACTACATATTGTCTAATCTAATAAATTTTTCCGGTAATATTGGATTCACATCGTAGAAGTCTAAATTAGATTGTTATTGCAGTCACACATAGGCTTAAAAAGATATTATAGGTACCTATTTAAGAAATATATAAGTTGATTTTTTTTGGGATTCATGAGATTGAAAGACCCTTTTTATACCTCTATTAGTATTATTTTTGTACTTATTACTTATATTATCAATAATATGTTTTTGCTTCATAATTATAGGTACCTGTAGTAGGCAATTTACATGAGACATTAAAAAAAATAGCGACATATAAAAATCTCGTCACTCGTATTAATTTGAAAGACAAAACATGTGACTGTGTCATATGGCAAGCGGGTATTATGGTAGGTATGTCGTGATAAGCGTTATCACTAGCGTCAATACGTGTTATCAGTGGTTTAACCACTTGATATGGCGCGGTTACAGACAGCTCCACTGTGTCTGGACTAATGCGTATATAGTATTATTTGCTTAATGAGGTTGATATAATATATTCTATAGTCTTTGTTTATGTATATTTCCATACCATTTATGAATAAATTTTAAGCTATATAAAATATCATCTTTACGCTGTATCCCGCACACAGCAAGGTAGGCAGAGGGAAGCTAGTGTTAAGACACTCCGCACTTTCTCACAAACCCAACGTAGAACTTTGCCTCGGCACCTAAACTTAAATAAATATTCCATTTCTTCGAGTGGCACACAGGCACACTTTGTGCAAACCACGTTGTACGAGTATGTATATAGTATATACTTTATTGCCACTCGCTGAAGGCAAAACAGGGAGAACATGCCATAAGTAACAATAATTTTATATACATATTTATATTTTCAAATAATCATACATACATATGCGTGTAGATCTCAATACGTCCCCAGGAATAAAGAACCGACAGAGCACAGCGGGGTTTCTTTCCAATTACGCTTTACAATCCGCTGTGATCTGACTTTACGACGCCCGCGCCCGCATCACATTTTGCTCCTAATTAAATAAATAATTATTCACCCTAGTTATTTTCTTTTACAGTGTAGTAACAATGGAGGTTCCCCGAGGTAAACCTGTCTACATCTGCCAGGATGCATTGCGGAAGCAATTATCGTATGAACGCTTTTCCTTTGCGAAAATAAACAGTATTTTTTTCTGTATACTTACTTCGAACAGTATAGATTTATTTGCAATTTTTATATGCGGTATGAAATGTGAAATATCTATTAATGTATGTATAACTTTTTGTACAGCTGTTGTTATTTTTTATATATATACTATACATATATGTGTAACATAATAATGTTTTGTTTATTGATTCACACTTTATTTTTATTGTTTTTTTCACACTGTATCTGTATATATAGAAAAGTAGGTAGATGGAACCTGGGAATCTAGTTTTAAGACACTGTGTTCCCATTAAGAAACTCCGTTTCTCATTTTCCTTCGAAAACACACTTTATACGGGCAATATACAGAACTACTAGGTATAAAAAATAAATCATCTGTTAAGTGCTATTTATCCTAAAATGCTTGGTTTATCTTTAATAATTTAGACGTAGACAAGAAGTATAATTAAAAGTTAACTTGTTAAATACAATAATTAAAGTACACAACACGATGTGGTGTTTGTTGTAGCTTCTTTAGCTCTGAGTAACTCAAAGTCAATGACTTCTTTTGGCATATAATTATGTTTAATTTACCACAAAAACGTTTACTACTTGCAGCTCATAATATAATAAAATATCTTCTCTATTTATATAATAAGATAGTAAAAATATTTTGTCTGTACATTTAGTAATTTTGACTGAAATGGATAGAGGGACACTTAAAAAGAATAATAGAAAGCAAAAATATTTTTTTTTAATTTCTTGTCTGTCTCTCTCTGTCTCTGCGTCTCTGTCTGTCGATATGTATGGTCACATTTTTCTCTGAAAGTACTGAACCGATTTACTTGAAAGTTTCACCAATTGCTTTGTTTTAACTCAACTTAGCAATAAAAGTTTGATTCATCAAAATCGGTTCATTAAAAAAGTTATCGTCATCAATGAACTCAAGGCATTAGTTTCCCTGCGAATGTTATATACCAATCGTGCTGCTAAGATTCCTGGCTAAAGAATGACATTTGACATTCGGTTTATGACTGTTGATAAATATATATATTTTTGAAGCACGATTATACAATATTTTATACAATAAAGTAAACAAAATTGAATTGTTAGTGGAGATTACCTTCATAAATCATAACAGATAAGTTTAACTCGTAATTTATTCAACACAGAAATAAAGACCGATTTGATCTTCAAAGAAATATTAAGGAAATACATAGATTCTTCGGTTCGTTTGTTCGTTTGAAATAAATCTATATAAAAATGCCTAAAAACAGCCTTTCTACGTGTATTCTGTAATAACTACATATTTACCAATTGTACATTTAGCTAATAATATATGTAACTAATTTAAAAACTGTACAGGAGTTAATATGCAATCATTACAGTTATTTTACAAAGAATATTATGAATCCTTACCCCAATCAATAATTTAACATTTAAGGCTGTTTCTGAAGCAGTACATGAAATTATTAACTAACATCAGCATATTTAATAGAATTTTAAAAAACATAACATAGGTAAAAAGAACGTAATGTTACAAAAATATATACACATAATAAATAATTAGCTTTATGTATATTTTATGAATATCAAATATCAACATTGGTCGTATTTTTTAGTTCGAAACAATCAAAAATTCTTATAGAAATTACGATAATGTCGTAAAAACATTATATTAGAATATTATAGATTAAAGTAATAAAAAAATCATATTAGAAGTCATTATAGTTGTCAATCAATTCTGCTTATTAAATCAATAATCATGTAGTTTAAGCGAGCGAAGCCGCTGGCGAGCCGCTAGTATAGAATATTTTATTCGTTTTTTCTTTACAAAATAGTAAACCCACTGAACCTTACAAGGTGGAAGGAGGTGGTTAGAAGGGAAATATATAATACTATATAGATATTAGAGGACATCGCGGCACAACGTCTAACTTTAAACGTAATAATTGTGCGCTGGATGGTGAATCTTATAAAGCAAAACGCGGCGTTGAATTCCGCCACTCCACATGCAGTTTCGAAATAATGTGAAAAGTGAACAACTGATTGTCTTGACATTTTCTCTAACACAGCAGTGATAGATAGTATAATAGAAGAGAAATAAAAATGAGTAAAAAATAAAAATAAACAAAAATCTCTCAATAAATCAGACGAACTCCTGAATAATACGGATACGTTACCATAGTTTAATTTGCAAAATACAATTATACTATGATAACAAAAGAAAACCAAACAGTAAATTTAAAAAAATCGGTGAAATCAAAGAGTGTCAAAATTATAGTGAAAGTGTATCTGGTGAATGCGTCGTGACAGTGGCGGGGTGCTGGCTGAAGAGCCTTCATGTGAGGAGCCGGAGCCACCGTCTAGACGTCTGGCGGCCACCGTATGTCGCGCATTGTGCACCGCGCGCTCAACCACGCACTGCAATCCGACCGCAGGCCCGCCATCGCTACTGCCGCTAGTCGCTAGTCGTACGCGGTGACTTTCTGTACCTTTAACTTTCAAGTGCAATTCTTTCTACTTTTGTTATATCTCAAAATCATATGATAGGATTTTTTTTTGCTATGAAATTGGAATGGAATAATAAACTAAAATGATAGCCCAACTTAATTAGTCTGATTATCGATTTGTATGAATAAAAATTATAAGCTAACATATAGCAACCCTCGCTAGGCGAGTCCGACTGCGTCCGCTCATGACCGATGTTTTAAAGTTAAATGGTATTATACAACTTTAGTTTGTAGTTGTTTAGCTTTATGCTTCACTCTGTATATTCTAGAATATTCATAGAAAACCATGTGCACATAATAAATGTATATAAATCCAAATTGTCATTCAGTGTGTAACATTTATTACTAGTTGCCCCAGTAACTTCGTTTTTTATGTCAACAGAAAGTGCTCATCATGTTGACGGACGACATTTCCCAATAGTACGAATAGACTACGACAGAAGTTCCGACATAAATCTCAGACATTAATGTACGAGCTCGTACATCAATGTCTGAGATTTATGTCTGTATTTAAACTTGTTCGGATTTTTTTGTCTCAGTACTGTCTATTTGAAAGTGTTCAAACTGTTCACGCCCAAACTGGCGTTAATAAAATGCCTTTACAGTGCACGGTGTAGTGTATTGAAAATGTCAAATCTGTTCGAATACTTTTCAATTACACTCGACACTTGGACACAGCGTCTGGTGCGACACTTATTATCGTGTTACAATATATTTTGCATTTTGAGACACTCGTGTATACACTAAATGTACCTTGTATAGTGTAGTAGTTTATTCGTATCGTAAGACGTTATAGCAAAATCTACAAGAGAGAAGAATAATATAAAACAAAAAGTAAAATTAAAGTCCACGTACTAATGCGTAGATAGCATTATTTGATTAATCAGATCGATATATCTTCTATAGCATTTATGTTTATATTTTTAAATAAATAGTATGAATATATTATATATATATATTCATACTATTTATTTAAAAAAGTTTACTTTCTATTTATTTAAAAAAGGTTAAACTATATAAAAAAAATCGTCTTCACGCTATGTCTCGCACACAGCAGGATAGGCAGAGGGAACCTAGTGTTAAGACACTCCGTTCCCCACTTTCCAACGAATTCTGGAGGCATTGTGTGTTGAGTGGCGGAACTTCACGCCGCGCTTTGCTTTGACACCAGAGCGAAGAAGTGGTAACATAAGTTTAAATAATTATTTACTTTTCTCGAATGGCGATCGAATCCATAAGCAATTGCGCTTACAGTCACATTTTGTGCCCCTGCGCCACGACCGGCGACGAAGAAGTTTAATATTTTTATATAAATTATCTTCTTCTTAAGTAAAATTTCAATCTTAGACACCGCCACTCATTTTTAATCTTATTTAGCTGCATATTCTTATACTCTATATTATCTATTGTATTATATTATACACTGGCAGACAACAAAAGATAACAGAGGCTTACAGTATTAAAATGCTATAATAATATAATAATATTTATATCTATGTACTTTTTCATCATGAATGACAAATAGGACAAATAATCAAAAAAATATATTTTTTTAAGAGCCTTACAGTCTTTATTTGGATTAAAACGCCAAATGTGGATTTTTAGTATATCAATTGTAATTTAAATTTAGATATTAAAATTTAGTGAACGACCTCTTTTGAATGAAGAGGTACAAAACAGGCAATTTTCCGCAATTCTAATGTTAGTTGTATTGATTGTGTTCCGCGGCTAGGTACATACATTTTTCCCAGGCGACGAAGCGTATCGTCTAGCCGTGACACACAGAATTACAAGCTGAAAACGTGACATGAGAATAACGTATGATATAAATTAAAAATCTGTTGTTATTTGTTATTAAAATCAAAAATTTAATAAATTAAACCAGCTTCACGCTGTATTACAGCAGGGTAGGCAGAGGGAACCTAATATTCAGACACTTTATTTCATACTTTCCGCCGAGACCTGGAGGCATTGCGAGTTGAATGGCGGAACTCAACGCTGCGCTTTGCCTTTACACCAGAGCAAAGAAATGAAAATATAAATGTAAGTAAATATTTCATTTTCTTAAATTGGAATCGAATAAACAACCAGTCGATTTTACAGTCACACTTTGTGCCCCTACACCACGAGTGACCTTTTTTGTTGTTAAACACTCTTCATTAAAGTGTAATTTAAATAATTTTAATGAAAAATTAATTTTAGCAAAAGTTAAATATTTTTTATTTAGGTTAAGGTTAAAATAGAGTGCCACTTTGATTACGCTTTATTCTGCACACTTTTTTTCTAATGACAGTAAGTATGTACAAAATGTTGATTGTTGATTACTAGAATACAACATCACATGTGTTACTTAATCATTGGATATGAAATATGATTTACAGTACTTATTATAGAGAGTAGAGGGGCACAAGAGTGTGACTGTAACGCGACGGTTGTGGGTTCGATCCCCACTCGAAGAAATGAAATATTTATTTAAATTTATATTTCTATTTCTTCGCTCTGGTGTCAAGACAAAGAGGCAATCAACAGACAATGCCTCCAAAATTCAGCGGAAAGTGGGGAACGGAGTGTCTCAACACTAGGTTCCCTCTGCCTACCCTGCAGTGTGCGGGATACAGCGTGAAGCTGAAAAAAAATATAGAGAATAGGTACATGAAATTAACATGCAGTTCGAACCATTACAATGTGGTGTTAAGTTGTGGTTCAGAACCAACTGCAAATTGACATAATAGATCACGGTAATTCTTCAATATGTGGGCCTTATCTGAACCAGACGAGACAGAAGTATAACCTTGGTGCGTACACCATTATGTAACGTTAACTATGTGATAAGATTGTAAGACAGTTAATAAGGCCTTTTCATGTCGCAACACCAATAAAGTTGTCTGCGACCTGAATTTAATAATGTAAATTTAAACATCACACATTTTCCTCCTCTTTGGAAATAATTGAAATTTATATATATATATTATTTTATTTAAATTTATATAACAATATTTTACATTTGTAAATATAATCAATCAAATAAAAATATTTGATTTCTTATCTGTCTTACATTTCTTAAATATATAGATAATAATATTTGTGGATTTAACAAAAAAATTCAGGTGATATCGATAAATGACAGATAAAACAAGGGCAAGTATATTTTTACGACATTTGTTTTGATGCAAAACAATATTGTATAATAGATTTTAAAACATTCTCAATTCGAGTCAAGATTTTTTTGTATGTACGTATTTATGGCGAAAACTCCACCAGATTTTAATAGATTTTGGTGATTATTTTTGTAGAGTAATTAATGGTATTGTGGTCTCATATAATCTATATAGCAATTAGTTAACCGCTTTTAAAAAAAATTACACATAAAATTAATGATTTCTGTAGTCGGTACCAATCAAAGCAAAACTAACCTTTGCCAGAAAAGCAACTGCTTAATACACCGAACAAATGATAGAAAAATTACTCAGTTTGGCATCAACTTGGCATCTTAACTGGATCGCTAGTTTTTAGAGTAAAAATATTGATCTTAAAATTAAATATAAAAAAAATATTTAACATAACGAAATTACTGTGGAAAACACGTAAAACATTTATATATTTTTTAATAATGACCAAAATATATTAACAGAAATATGCAACTTTGATAAAGGAAATATCTACTGTCGATATATCTAATTACCTCGTTAGGCATTTCGTTAAATAATCTAAACCCAAACTGTTTGTGTTAGTTCTTTTACACAAAGTTTTGGTGCCCAAACCATAGCACGCAAATATTCAATGAATTTACGTCGGAAGCGCGTTGTGCGATCACATTCACTGAACCGCTACAAATGTGTTCATTGAGAGAAATCACACGCATTCGAGATGTAAATTTTCCCCTTTGATGTTCTAATGCAGTTGTATAAGTACATTTAATTTTATAACAATTCGCTATGCCCACGTATTTGGTTTATAGCACTTGACATCAAAGCTTCAATTAACTAAAGTTAATAAAAACATTTCCTTACATAATATTTTTTCTACATAATCTATTAAATTGATAAATATAAAACGACAATTCATAGATGATGACTTAGCTCAAAATATTATCTTCATTATAACTAAACTACCAGATTTAATGGGCCGATAAAGTCAATCACACCACAGACGATAATAACAGCGCTTAAATTAGGCAGCCGAATTATTTTAAAATTGACATTGACACATTTTTATGTTCCTTGTCAGCTTAAATAATTGTTAATTCACTTTAATATCGGCGATAATGGTGTGATCGGGACTGTGTTTTGATAAGTGGTCAGTGGATAATAGGTTCATGTACGTATTTATACCTTTTTAAATAAAAATAAATAAGTCAGCTTCACGCTGTATCCCGCATACACCAGGGTAGGCAGAGGGAACCTAGTGTTAAGACTCCATTCCCCACTTTCTGCCGAATTCTGGAGGCATTGCGTGTTGAGTGGCAGGATTCAACGCCGCGCTTTGCCTCGACACCAGAGCGAAGAAACGGAATATAAATGTAAGTAACTATTTCATCTCCTCGAGTGGGGATCGAACCCACAACCAGTATGTTTTACAGTCTGGCCTCAAAGAAGAAGAAGAAGGCCTAATTAAAGAAGCAAAAATGATAATAAATAAAAGCAATGCGACGCCTAGAAGAAAAGGCGGTCTGTAAGTTCAGAGCGTAAATACGTGCGTGGCAAATTTCATTCACGTTACCGTGGAGTCGTGAAGCGTAATAGAGTAACAGAATTGTGTAAGACCAGAATTAGCTATTAGTATAATAATATTGTTATAAACCTAATATATTTTTTTTAATCTAATCGCTTAGTTTATTTCACCTGTTTGATAGGTGGGTGTTTCCTTGCGATAAAATTGAGGTAATTTAAGAAACACATTCAAATGCGCAGGTTTCTGTTTATTAAGCAACAGTACTTTACAATAACTTGTATAAATCTATCACTTTTTACAAGTACTTGTAAAATAAAAATAATAGTATGCAATAATATTGTTTTGCCAAAATGAAATGTATCGATGGATACATGCGATGTAGCAGACTGCGGCAGGCCATAAGTGCGTGTAGAGTGCAGCGTGAAGCGTGCAGCGTGCAGCGTGCAGCGTGCAACGTGCAACATGCAGCATGTAAACCGCAGGGTGACCAGCGGTCGCGATCGACGGATGCCGGGTGCCATATTCGGTCAGTGCACACTGTTGTTTACCGACGCGGTATCGCGAGGCCGCGTGACGTAGCGTCTAGACGGCGACCGCCCCCGCCCCCGCCCCCGCCGCGCACGCCGCCCCGCCGCCCCCGCCGCTCGCCACCCGCCGCCATGCACTCACCCGAACACCGGTTTATCTTTTCAAACGGTAATGCTGCAACATAAAGCCTCGGATGCACCGTCGGCCGGCCTAGACACGAATTAGGTAATCGCGTCGCCTTTTAAATATTTCACCAGACGCTGTGTGTAGACACAGCCAGCCAGCACTGGCTGTGGATGTGTGTGATATTGAATGTCAATTAAAAAATATATTTTTTATCTATAGATAAAAAAAACAATATAACTATTGTATGTGCATTCATATTCATACATGCACACATATGTATTACTTATAAACACATATGTTATTTGTGTTGTATTTTTATATTTTTATTAAAATATACTAACTCAATTGTGTATGTTATTTTTATAGCTACACGCTGTAAGCATCCCACTCTTAGCAGGATAGGTCCCACTCTTAGCGGAAAATATTTAATATATTTCTATTTATTTACCAGAGCAAATAAATAGAAATATATTAAATATTTTATTCCTCCGAGTGGGAATCGAACCCAAAATCGTCGTGTTTACAGCCATACGCTTGTACCAATGCGGCACGACGGATATTTTTAATATTAATAGTTAAGTGATTAAAAGCAACAACTTTATACAACTGTTTCAGACCTTGTAATGTAAGTGTAACTATAAAGTTAAAACAACATTAAACAATTTCACAATTAACGAGCTTTATCATTTTGAAAGTTCCTCGGTAGAATATTTATTTATTTCAAGAATAAAATAAATAGAAATATTTTACACTTACATTTTACTTACATTTTTTAGATTTCCTTGTTAAATAATTATCTTTGAATTTTACTTTAAAATTATCTTTAAAATGTTATTGCAGCTTTCACAGAAGACGTTCTACTAAGTAGAGTCGAAAACAAACCAATTGTTCATTCGGTTCACATTTATTTATACATTTCAAAAACAAGTTAGACAGGATGTCTATCGTCTCGACACAATTTGTAATATTTATAGTGCATACTTATAGTTATAATAGTACTTTATAAATTATACACAAAGCTGAAATATTGCATATTTTAAATATAACGGAAAATTTATATGATCACGAAGTAAAGAAAATAAATTAAAAAGGACGATATAATGATACAATAAGATAGGTAATGGTAGGAAATGTACGAGAAATAGTCTCCCATGTCCCATATATATAAAAGTAGCTGTTTTTACTATAAGTGTAAAATTCATAATAATCTTTCATTGGAATCCTAGTCCGACCGACGGCAAGCCAAGGTTCAGTCCCGCAGTGGAAGTCCTTGCCACCATCGACATCGTCTCAAGCCGCCACGTATTACTTGCAAATTTTTCAGAGAAAGAGTATCCTCTTGCCTATCCACCCGGTGTCGCTGTAGAAGCCAATAGGGCTAACAGCATTAACTTCAAGTTCGAAAAAAGTTATTGAATTATTCAACTCTTAAATAGGATCAAAATGTAGTCCGTCTGTCAAGATCATTTGTCTCGGAGATATCAAGCTGAAATTATTATCAAATACATCAACATCTACGGTCCCTTTGAACAAAGGAAAAATCAAGGCAACAACAATCAAAAGATACGAGTTTTTGGTGCATGAACCTACAGTTATGAAATTTAACAGGACGTGAGAACTTATACTACAAATAAAGGAAAAAAAATCGAAATTCCATAGGAAAAAAAATCAACACAAATTTATGTAAAAAAAAAAAAAGTATATGTCCGCAAACTTAAGATTGTCAACATTACTAGCCGGGTAATAAAAACCTATAGGGGATTTCCCATAGACCTACAATTATGAAATTTGACTATAAGTGAGAACTTGCTACAAATAAAAGAAAATATTAAACGAATGGATATTTATATTATATTACCGATAAAAACTATATGCATACATATATGTATAACTGTTACTCATTTGTAGTTCTACATTATTTATTGTACTGTATATTGTATATAACTATTATTAATATTAATAATTGTAGTTGATTACATACGTTTGTAAACTTTTGTAAGTTGTACTTACTTCTCGTTGACAAACAATCCCAAAAATTGGTATTGGTTGGTCGAAACCTCGGTTCGCGAGACCCAATCGTACTTCACAGGACTTTTTTCTTATAAGTCAGTCGCTTATATTATATATTACATAAAATTATTATTTATTCATACATATTTCAATACAGATATCATTATCGCCGACTTAATTAATAAAAGGAACATTTAGGAAGCGAATGTGAAAAAGTTATCGGGGTCCGGCTCGTTGATGGCGGGGCTATATCCGGCACCAATGGGTTACTGACGGAAGGATCGAAATATTAAAGCCCCGATATCACTTTGTTACAGAGTTACGTTCAGTTTCGATTGAAAAGAAACTACACGACTGGCCTTAACTAGCTTGATATATTTCAAAAATAAAAAAATACGTATTTTAAATTGCCTTAACAATGAAAATAATATATTCTCATTTCTCAGGGAATGATAACAGTTACAGCGATCTCTACTACTTTTTACATTTTTCGATAGATTTCCTTTTCATTTATTAAATAGAATAAATTAATAAGTACTTGCATATATGTATATTATATTCTATTTCATATTTACTGCAATAAACTTTTATATTTAGCTTTAAAATAACATAATACACATACATATAATATTATGCAATTTTATTTTAATTAAGTTATAAATTACCCCCGCTCGAGGAGATGAAATATTTACTTAAATTTATATTTCCATGGCTCTGGTGTCGAGGCAAAGCGCGGCGTTGAGTTCTGCCACTTAATACACAATGCCTCCAGAATTCGGCATAAAGTGGGGAACGGAGTGTCTTACACTAGATTCCCTCTGCCTACCCTGCTTTGTGCGGAATACTGAAGCTGATTTATTTGATTTATAAATTACTATATTATATATTTTTAATTAAAATAAATAAACTTAACTTAAAAATTAACTGACTAGAATATATTGATTGCAATAGAGTACACGAAAAATTTTTTATCTGAGCTCTTTCGTTACGGTTAGCTGCATCGTCCACTTTTTAATAAACACACCGCGACCGCGACTAATATCATGACTTCCCAGATCTATTGCTAAAAGTTACAGCCTATTAAAATAATATTTATTTATCTTCACGCTGTATTTCGCATATAGACAGATAAAACGTGCTTAACACTTCGTTGAATGGCGTAACTCAACACCGCGTTTTGTTTTCTTACCAGAGCGAGGGAATGAAAATATTAGGTGATTCATTCCCCCAAGTGGGAATGGAACTCACGACGATCGTGGTTACAATTACACGCTTGTGCCACTGCGCCACGACTTCCTCGTATAAAACACCATATCATATTTTTATTTACAAATGTATTTTGTGCTCCTTGTAATTGGAACCATAGATAACCAGCTGTTTCATCAGATTCGCAACACTTCATTAAGTAACTAGAATTCACGGAACATTAGAAATGTTGATCAATTGAGATTTCTCTAATGAGATTTAATAAGGCTTATAACATTTATTATAATCTCGAACTGTAACAGCTACCTAATCAAATTTGAAGTTAATTTATGTCGCGATGTATAAACTTAAACTATATGTGATATGCTCATATCACTATCCTAAATCACATTCGTCTTTTAAATGGTAATTTTTTTAATTTTATTTTAAGTGACGTTTGATATCATAGTCGAATTTCTAAATATATAAAAACTTCACAATGTTGCAATCACCATTTTTATTCTCATTCATAACACGAGACAGAAACAAATGACCTAGACAGTTAGTTATCACGTCTGTCTGGGGCATAATTGTGTGCTAGACAATTAAACTATCCGCATTCGAAGCTACCAAAGCAATTTAATGTTATGTTAAATATGTATAAATATATATGTATACTTAGTCTGGCCACTAATACTATTACAATTAAAAAAAAAAAACAAAATATTACTTTTGAATTTGGAATTTTTCGTTTTTATACAATTGTTCATTGTTTTCTTGTCTTCGCACTAATATGTTTTTAAAAATAACTTGTGATAATAAAATGGAGTGGGGTGATAAAGAACTGAATCGCTGTGATTGCGTTACATAAAGTAGGTATGAAGCTAAATACACTTTTTAAAATCCTCCATACGCTTGGGATTAGTCAAATGTTTGTGTACTAGGCTATTGATAGGTACAATAAAATCTCCTCTGTTTATGACAGAAAAAGATATGGCCGTCCACGTAACTTTCGTATGAAAAAGGCGATCAAAGCAGTAAGAGAAAGAATTCGAAGAAATCCTATCCGAAAGCAAAAGATTTTACCTCTGGATATGAAAATACCACCTAGAACCATGTCACGTATTTGAAAAGATGACTTAGGATTTGCGGTCTATAAGAGACGTACTGTTCATTTGTTAACTGATAATGTAAAAAAGAGTAGGCTGGTAATCAAAACAACTACTTAAGCGGTACACAGAGGGAGGTCACTAATTTTTTTTTTTAGATTGAGAAAAATTTTACAATTGAGCAAAGTTTTAACAAACATATTTATGCTGAAAGCTCTAAAGAAACTTCCCAATTAGTCAACAGAGAACAACGTGGGCATTATCAGACTTCAATGATGGTTTGGTGGCGTGTTAGATATGAAGCCATATTTTTCTGAAAAAGGTATCAAAACATCGGCACAAGTGTATCAGGATACCATTCTTGAGAAGGTAGTTGAGCCCTTTATCAAAATCATGTTCAATAATCAAGAATGGTCCTTTCAGCGAGACTGGGCGCCAGATTATAAAGCTCAATCCACTCAATTATGGTCAGAAACGAACGTTCCGGACTTCATCAGAGCTGAAGACTGGCCGCCATCTAGTCCTGATCTTAATCCACTGGATTATGATTTATAATCAGCTTTAGAGAGTAAAGAGAGTTGCTCTAAACTCCATAATAATTTGGTGTCCCTAAAAAAAGTCTATACCTTTGGAGAATTTAAAAAAAAATCTATGGGGAATTTAAAATTGAAGAATTTTCCCATAGAAGGAGTGCGTGCTGCTATTAACATACTCTAAAGGACTTTATTGCAGCCAATGAAGACCACTTCTAATAACCTTAATATTTTTAATGGTTTTACATTAATGTACTTACTTTATTTTATTAAACAACGTATTGTAATGTTAATAAATGTTACGTACAATAAAATAATGTAATTTATCTTTGTAACAATATTTATAAAGCAAAGCAAGACTAAGTATATGTTTGTTATTTATTATTTTGTACTACGCATTTATTGTATTACGCATTTATGTCATGTTTATAAATTTTGCAGAGCAGCCAAATAATTAGTAAAAGAAGCTGATAGAAGTGAAGATAGATGATTACATATATAAATTAATGGGATCACATTTCATTTATATATATACATATGTTTGTATATTTGAAAGTCTGACTAAATATATATTTTATTAATTACTCTCTATTTTACATGTCGAGACCAATTAAAATTGTCTAATCGGCGAATAAACGTTGCATAGAACGAGATTCAAAGTGAATTATTGACAGCAATTATCCAACGTCAATTTGCAATGATTTTATCCTTTAATAAAATTAAAATCAGCTTCACGCTGTATCCCGCACACGGCAGGGTCGGCAGAGGGAACCTACTCCCGCTGGAAATATACAAATGTTTATTTAAATGTATTTAAAAAAACCGGCCAATGGCAAGTCGGACTGACCTACCGAGGGCTCTGTACCAATTTCAGGATTGTGATTGAGAAATATCTTGTAGGTTTTGATGATGCGGCGAATAAAGTTAACTAACTTAAGTTTGAGGACATATGCACTTGTTTTGTATGAAATGAATTACAAATATAGGTTTGTAATTAATGAAATTTTTCCCTACCAAATATCTATAAATATTTACTTTTCGAATTTTTTCCTTTATTTGTATTGTAAGATTTTACTACGTCCAAAATTTTATAACTATAGGTCTACGTAAAGTACGCTGCAGGTTTTGATTACGCGGCGAATTTCATACAAAATAAAGCAAAAACGATTAAGTTAAATACTCATATCTTTGACAGCGTTGTATTAGAAGCTTAATTTCTGAGAACTGTTAACCTGAATATCTGATTTTAAATTCAGCTTAATACCTTAACGCAATCTCAAGTGAAATGGTCTTGACAGACGGACACATGGACTACAGGGTGATGCTATAAGGGTTCTGTTTTGTTTTGAGGTACAGAACCCTAAAAATGGATTTATTATTTAAGTTTGTTTATCTATACTAAAATTAAAAATTGAATTAGCTTCACTTCTGTATCCCGCACATTATATCTATCTTCTGTATCCGTATTAATAAACTCCGTTCCCCACTTTCCACTAAATTCTGGAGGCTTCGCGTGTTGAGCGGCGGAACTCAACTCCGCCCTTTGCCTCGACACCAGAACGAAGAAATGTAAATATAAATTTAAATAAATATTTCATTTTCTCGAATGGGGTTTGGACCCATAACCAGTTACGTTTACAATCACATTTTGTGCCCCTGCGCCTCGACTGGCTTCTAAGCGAAAAAAAAACAATAGCCTAATTATTTACATTAACTTATAGTGAATAACAGTTTAACTGGCTTACAAAAAGGTACAAAAACATCAAAAATACATTCACCTTTTCTATATTATAATAATATTACAGATATAATCAGCTTTTCAGTTGTAAGTAATGTTTAAATGAAGATTTATGTATTGGTTAGTATGGATGTCACCTGATTAAGCGAAGGCCATGCTCGCGGACGTCTAGGCTGACGCGCCCGTCTAGCGTCTAGCCGACCCGCCAGTAACACAATGGACAATGCTAAATTATACCTACACTTATAGGTTCAAAAGCAAACGTCGGTTCAATACAGGTTCAAGGTTGAAGATGATACCCGAGCCACGTAGTGATAATTTGCGTTTGCCGGTCTATCTCCACATGTTTTCAAATATTTACGTACATATGTAAATGAATACGAAAAAGGAGTATCTTAAATGAATTTGCATTTTTTTTTAGTTTACAAACTTATAATTGAGGCCAGTCGTGGCACAGGGGCACAAAGTGTGACTGTAAAACCGACTGGTTGTGGGTTCGATCACCACTCGAGGAGATGAAATATTTACTTAAATTTATATTTCCATTTCTTCGCTCTGGTGTCGAGGACAAGCGCGGTGTTGAGTTCTGCCACTCAACACACAATGGCTCCAGAATTCGGCAGAATATGCGGAACGGAGTGTCTTAACATTAGGTTCCCTCTGCCTACCCTGCAGTATGCGGGATACAGCGTGAAGCTGATTTATTTATTTTTATAATTGTAGTTCATTTTGTACAAAGTGAGTGTATGTGGTAAGTTTGACAATTATTAGTAGGTCAACAGGAAGTACAAAGTTGTACTTTCCGTTGACCTATAATCCTGAAATTTGTACGGCACTCTTGGTGGGCGAGTCCGACTCGAATTTGACCAATTTTTATAATTATGATATATTCCATCTCATATATCTTGTAAAAACTGGTATTGTGTATTCTTTTCTTCAAGGACCCTTCTTTTCTTATGGCAGGTTAAGGATAGGAGACAATAGTAACCAAAAAATGTGAAACACTTCGTGCTGTGCTTCCTGCAAATTTGAGAGACACTGTCTATCCGTTGCCGAAATTTAACGCACTCTTTTATTGTGCAATTTACAATCTTATAGTTACTTCATATTCACTGTTTTTAAATTCGATGTAAAATAGACGATTTATCCTAATTAAGTGGTAAACATACTACTACATATTACTACAATAAAAAACCGGTAGAATTAATACTTATTTAGAAAACGTATAAAAATTTGAACGTAGCGGTACTCGAACCCGCGCCTCCTGGAAACCGACCAAGTGCTCTGACCACTAAGCCTACTACGTTCTTATCAAGCTACGTCGGAATTTTTATACGCTTGTTACAACTTATTTATGTTGTTAGCACCTCTGTAGGGGGAATTTTACAAATTTCCGCTACCCAAAGATAGTTAAGAATTATCGTCTGGCAAGAGAGAATGCTATTTATTAAATATTATTAACATTTTTAAAGTGTTAATCCATACTTAGGAAAGGAAGAATAATAACGGCAGAATTAATATTCTAATACGAAAAAATAAAAGCGTCACCTTTTCAGAAGTTTTTATTGATTGAAATCTTCTGTTGATACAGCAAAATAAAACGTAAATGCTTAGTCAAGCTTCATTAGCGGTGTCAGATGTGCACGCGCGTGCCGGCTGCACACAAGCGAATGCGTCCGCGACCTGCGACGGGAGAGATCGTGCCAGACAGCTACCGAAATTTGGGTTAGGTGGTTTTTTGCTGCGCGGGCGCCGCGGTCGGTAGAAATGCGAGCGCCGCGAGGTCGATGAGCCCCGAGTGGAGCTTCGCACGCCCCCCTTCATCCCTCGCGACCAGTTCCTACACAAGGTGCAGCGCCCGCAGCCACTAACCCTACATACCTACCACCTGCCAGACACTTTGTGAATATAGTATGTATGATGAAACCACCGGCTTGCCACTCAACCAGGAAATAGCCTGTTTTGTGCTACATGTAAATATTATTGTGAAGATTTACATGAAGGCGTTAATAAAATTAAATAGATAAACCTTATGCTTGAAAAAAAAATGTTACAGACTATGCGCTATACCATGTACTGTCTTGAAGAACTCATATATGACCATCAGACTTTAAAACCCCTATAAAATTTTATTCTGATGATCAGATAAGTAATAAATATAATATGATACAGTACATTTAAAAGATAAATTTAAAAAATTGAAGTTCTTAGAATTATGATAGAAAATGGTTTTAATTTTTGTAAGGCTTCTTGTATCTTTATTAATTATGAGGTGTATTCATAAAAATCGTGGAACTTTTTGTTTATTCCTCTACATAAATGTTACATATTATACACTTGTGCTAGCGCTTCTTCCAATCCTCGAAACATTTCTTAAATTCCTCCTTAATTGAGATAGCCATTAACTCTTTCAGCATTCTTTAAATATTGTATACGCTTGTAAAACGATACCCTTAAAGGTTCTTTTTATTTTTGGAAATATTATAGGAAAAAGTCACACGGAGCCATATGTCTGGCGAATATGGAGGCCGGGGCATCGTAACAGTATTGTTTTTGGCCGATATTCACGGTAAACGAATAAAGTGTAAGCAGGTGTATTAGCGTGATGTTTCATAGTCAAAACATTAAAAAAAAATTCATATAGATATATAATACATATAAAAATTATATGCCAACAACCTCAGTGACTTATCTGATTGAGCTTCGACAATCATTCATAACCATATCTTTCACTTTTTCCACGTTTCCATCAGTTTATAAATTCACATCTCACTTTAATGACTGACCTGTGGTTGATCGTGAGATCAGCTTGGCCTGGCAGTAAGATAAAGTTAAGCTACAGCTGATTTTTTTTGTTACTCATTAGGGCCACGAACGTATACCAATATCATAAAAAAAATTACAATCGGACTCTCTGAACAATTATTATTATTTTACAAAGACGTATTAGTAAATATTACGTAATTAGCAAACAGGAAAACTTTATTAAATTTTTAATTAAATTTAAAATTAAATTTTTCATAACAATAAATAAATAAAATAATAATGTCTTTTTATTATTTAAACGCTATATGTAAGTGAAAACTCCAATGAATAAAAAAATTAACCCACTGAATCAAATTCACTACTATGACCACATTGATCGTTTGGAGTGTTTTCAGAGTTTACAAAAAGTAACGTATAAAATATTCACCCTTAAATAATATTTATATTGCAATAAAAAAATTAAATAAATAAAACGCTGAGATATAAAATATAAGGATGACAGTTGGTTTAGCAAAAGAAAAAGTTTCGTAAACCTTAATTTTAAAGACAAAATTGGATTTTAGTAGCTCCTGCAAGGTTGTGATTTTGCATTTTAGCGTTTGTATGTACATATATAGGAGCCATCGATTTGTAAAGTTAAAACGATAATTATCAATATGTTTCGCTTCTACATATATCATTAAAAAATATAATGCAGGAGATGATGAGCAGGAGAAATTACAATATTACATACTTGTATATTATAGTGATTATAACCATCGAAAAATATTTGGACAAAATAAAATTAATCAAACAATATAATACAAAATATAAAGATACAAATAGTGCTGAGAAAACAGCAGAATTGACCCGGACGTGCAGACGTGCGCTTCGTCAGGGCTTAACGCACATAATGTGCCATGTTTGTTTACACACTTGCTTCAATGCGATTGTGCCTTGAATAATGAATTTAATGACATATATTTTTATCGCCGTCGTCCCCTTTGAATGCTTGATAGACAGCATTAGCAATAGAAATCCATAAATAAACGAATGGTGCAATTACAAGAAAATATTTGTATACATATTTATAAAAATAAGGTTATTCTTAGTTTTAGGGTTGCGTACCCCAAAAGGTAAAAACAGAAGTCAATACAATCAAAAGATAAGATTTATGCATCGATTAGCAAAATCGATGCATTTTGTGTGAAATTCGCCGCGTAATCAAAACCTATAGGGACTTCCCGTCGACCTACGGTTATGAATATTTTATAGAAAAATATCATTACAAACTAGGAGTTAATTTCAGACAAAATGAGTGCATATGCCTGCAAACTTAAGTTTGTCAACTTTTAAAAGTAGTACTTCCTGTTGAAATACAATCCTGAATTTGATACGGAATCCTCGATGAGCGAGTCCGACTCGTATTAAACCGGTTTTTTTAATAAAACAAATAAAACCTAAACACCAAAAAAAACTGTACATATAAGGGATCAGTTCTGTATATTGAATATAAACTATAAAAATACTTCTTGGGATCTTTATATAAACAAGCAAATAAAAATATAATCGAGGCCAGTCGTGGCGCAGGGGCACAAAGTATGACTGTAAACGCGACAGGTTGTGGGTTGGATTCTAGATTCGAAATGAAATATTTATTATTTCCATTTTCTTCACTCTGGTGTTGAGGCAAAGCGCGGCGTTAAGTTTCGCCACATCCTATGTCTCCAGAATTCTGGGGAAAATGTGGAACGGAGTGACTGAACACTAGGTTCCCTTTGCCTATCTGCTAGTTTCGGGATTTTGATGAAACTTTTTTAAATTATTATAACTATTAGTCCCCAGCAACATGATGAACACGAAGTTATAGGCGGCAAATAGTCAAAAATATATTTATATTTTATAATACTTGTACAAATTAAAGAATATAAACGAAAAAATAAAAATATTGCGAAATAACCATCCTTCTTATTGTAATTAAACAACTATTTCGTAAAAATTACAGTTACAAAAACTATGAAATTACACTTTATTTAATTACGGTTCTTTTTAATTACATCTTACTTTAGTAAACGTCAAATACTTAATAATAGTAGATAGATAAAGTGCAGTGCTATCCTGACTCTGCACCAGCAATGGCGGGCCAGTGAGAGCGACGACTGCGACGTCTAGAGAGTTTAAATTACCTGCCACATCTAGTAGCGGCGCCGACAAGAAAATTTCATTAAAACTGCATTCTACAGCAGCTGTTGAACTAGTACATTTATTTTGATCATAATAGCTACTTTATAAACCTTAGCCTTTACGCTGAGAGTTTTTCTTAGGATATTTTAGATAAATACTGAGACTTTATTGTAGGAGGAACGGTGTCCTAATATAAGGTTCCCTCTACCTACTTTGCTATGAAGCTGACTTTTTTTTGGAATTACTGTTTTTTATTGCTATTATTCACCAAATGAGCCCCAAAAAAGCGATTTTCCTCATTAATTTGAATCTAATTTTATAACAATAATCGTATAAGACAATAGCAATTTTTGTATATCTATCTATGTATATAAAAAAAAAATCAAAAATCAGCTTCACGCTGTATCCCGCACACAGCAGGGTAAGCAGAGGGAACCTAGTGTTAAGACACTCCGTNTATATAAATATATATATATATATATATATATATATATTGTTTCTAAGTATTTAAGGTGTCGCGTCACAATGTAAGCGAAGCGCGTCTAGACAGACTACAGACGAATTTTTAATACGGGCTCGACCGCGGTCTGCGGATAGGTAACTGCGTAATACGTGCATGTTAATATACTAGAAAATTATTTTAAATTGTTAGCCTTTTTTGTACTACTCATTTTTATAATTTATACATTTGTACTGTATATACTGTATACTTGTAAATTTATATTAAGATTTATAAGCATACCACGTATGTATAATATTATTGAGATATTATTTTAATAAAAAAAATGTCAATAATAATGAATATTAACAAACTATTTAGAAAAAAAGTAAATGAACAAAAATATTTTTGTAACCTCAATAACGTTATTTGAGACACATATTCGTAAGGTATTATCTTGTAGAAACAAATCTAAAATGTATGTATTTTATAAGTACCTACCTATGTAATCTATAATATTATAGCTTGTCTACTAACTAACATATGCGATGAGTCAACTTATGCTATATACTTATGTATATTTATATAGGCCAGTCGTGGCGCAGCGGCACGAAATGTGACTGTAAAATCGACTGGTTGTGGGTTCGATCTCCACTCGAGGAAATGAAATATTTATTTACGTTTATATTTTCATTTCTTCGCTCTAGTGTCGACGCAAAGCGCGTCGTTGAGTTCCGCCACTCAACACACAATGTCTCCAGAACTCAGCGGAAAATGGGATACGGTGTGTCTTAACACATTCAGGTTAGGTAAGCGAAAATATGTTTTATATTTCTTAAATAATAGGTAGATAGAAATACCGACTACATTATTCGGGTATAATTTAAAATTAAGCGCCGACACAACGTCATCTTAGCTATTTTCTAAAATTATTACTCACAAAATTAAAACATACGAAATCATATATTTTCAGAACCTATTTATATATTATACATATATTCTACAAATTATAATTTTGCATATTCAACAGAGAATAGTCTGATATAAATGATACGATTTGGTACGAGTATACAGTAATGTCAGTAATGTCAGTCACGAGACAACACCAAAGGCCACAGCCACCGAGGTGTGCAATCAGCCAATTGTCGAAATTGCGGCGGCGATCTGCGCTAGCTCATACGTAGATTAGCTTTTTATGGATGGCGGGGGAAAGCCCGCCTATTTACCAACCGCGTTTCTAGACTATGACTATGTGTCTAGACGTCTGTTCCTGGAGGTCATGAGCCAGCTTTCACGTGTTCCATTCAAATTGTACAAAAACAGTCCGATTCCACGTGACGTAAGGTTCAAACGATGTATCGTACTGTTTACTTTGTCGTAAATTATGTGTGTGTGTGTTGGTTTTATTACACGACGAAAGAAACCGCGTGACGCAAAACGGTGTACATATGCATTTTCTAAGAATTGGTGAATCAAGTATAACGCTCCAATATAATGGTCTGTGGATGGAATATAGAACAGACTAAACAGACACCTTGGATAATGACTCATATTTCATAAGACATTGGGTGAATAACTCACAGTAGTCTGTATGTACATATATAGCTGATGTAATCCACATATAAAAAAAGTATAAAAAGTAAAAAAGTAGTAAATAGGTATAGTTTTATATTGATTGAGTGGTTATCAGGGTTACCCTGTTGCAGTATAGGTGCCAAGCACCTTTAGCAGGTGGCTGGTTTCGGTCATACGCACACGCATCTATATACTATTTATTTATAGCCTCACCACACATACAATGTAATGGTGCATCAGCTTGTTTTATTTATCGCGCTACTTGTGCTAGCACTGTGGTGATACTGCTCGCAAAGTTGCTAAGTAACTTGCAGCTTCTGAATTGTATTTTTTTATCGGCCTGTGTTATATTGAAGCTCCTGAGCTCTGAGGTCGAAATAACATCAGTCGGCCAATAACAATCACTCCTTATCAATGAACTTAATGTATTAACATTCATGAATTTTTATACTTAATTTTTATTTTTTTTTTAATTTTTATGTTAAAATAATTTTAAAAGAAACTTCAACGGCGGCCGGGTGGTGCAGCGAAAGAAGTGACTGCAAAGTGCAAAGTGTAAGCGACTTTGCGGTGAGCGATAGAGGGGAGAAAGGTTAACGAGCGGGGCACTACTGGCGCGGCGCGGCGGGGGGCGGGGGCGATGTGCACGGGGCGCGGGGCGACGTGCGGGGCGCGGGGCGGGACGGGGGTCGTCTAGACAGGCCGCAGACGCACGGAGGCTGCGCCGCGGCCCTGCTCGCACACACACACACGAAATGCATCGCCTGAACACGCTGCACACTGCACACATGCCCGATGCAGTGACCTCTACCACTCAAGGTACGCTGCATCTAGAATTGATTATAAATAACAAAGTGGAAAAATACTAGCTGCTTTATAATGAATGCAGTTTTTTTAAGTATATTCATGCATTTAAAAAGGGTATACGTTTAACTATTCAAACTTTAATAAATAAATAAATTATATTATTTATTATCATATATTTATAAATTTTAGCTACTAACGTTTTACTAATAACCTTTCCTAAGCTTTTCTGTAAAAAAGAAAACATGTAGCTGATAAAGAAGTTAGTATATCATTATAGTAAATAAGTCTTTATAAACTACTTAAACTTATTTTGTATTCAAACATTCCAATATTTTTTGTTGGACATGTTTACAAAGTCGAATTGGAAGGACACAAATAAAAATACTACTTTTTGCTACAAATTATTTAAATTATCTTTATTTAATAATATAAAGCTGAAGAATTTGTTTGATTGAACGTGTTAATCCCAGGAACTACTAGTTCAGTCCAATTGAAATATTATTTTTCGTTGGATAGTCCACTAAACAAGCTGATATAACATCTCTGCTCCTTTAATAGAGGCAGAGAGAGAAGCTTACCGTTAAGACCTTTTTTCGCTTTTCGCTTATTTTGAGATATTCAACGTTAAGTGGCTGAATCCACCTTTTGCCAAACCAGAGTAACACGTTTTTTTATGAAAGCATGTTGATATTCATTTGCTTAATAACAAAAATAATACAAAATAACGATCTAACACAATACCTTACCTAAATTTAGTAATTGCTTTTCACCACCGCTAATGAGGCCATTGGAAAATTTAAACGTATTATAAAAATAAACTCAATGTGGGATTTAAGAAACTTAAATCTTTTTTATTTTTTTAACTAAAATTAACAATATACTATAAGGACAGAGCGTTCATGTATATCTTGTTTTCAAAATTTTGTTATGATAAACATATTAAACAGATCTCAATGTCAAAAATTAAATTTAATATATTAGTTTATTTATTAGATATAAGTCAACGATTTACTGAAGAACGAAATTTACACATCGATATTTCTGAATGTATCCTTAACTAGATGTATCCAAAGCAAGCAAAACAGGCTCCATCGAGCAGGAAGTCTGTTGTTATATTTTTTTCATTACCGCGTCTGCTCAGTAGCGCCTTGCGAATGGAATGCAGCAAGCAGATAGCGATTATTTCTTTTTTGCTTATTTTACAGTAAACATAAGTATAACAACAATGCATCATACCTTAAAAGACGGTAGACTCTCTTCTCCTCTTCCTCCTCTCCTCTTTAAAAAAAGTGTAAGATGAAAAAAATGCAATATTATTAATAATGTTTTAAATGATAATATAAATGTAGTTATAATTATATAATATAAACAAATATTAATTAAAGTTATTTTTTAGATGTATATATAATGAACAACAAAGCGGAAATCGCTCGATAACGCGTAGCACAAGCCGTCGTCGCGGACGTACGGTCGACGCACTGTGTTCGTAGATAACGGGGTGCCTTACCATACATTTGTTATAGTGTGTGCATCGATTATCATTATATATAATAAAAAATAATAATAATCCCTCCTTTTTTTTTAAATAAAATAAAAAAAATTAAGAGCGGAGAGCTTTATATCCAGTTTAAAAAATAAAAAATAAATCAGCTTCACGCTGTATCCCGCACACAGCAGGGTAGGCAGAGGGAACCTAGTGAAAGACACTCCGTTCCCCACTTTCTGCCAAATTCTGTAGGCATTGGGTATTAAGTGGCAGAACTCAACGCCGCGCTTTGCCTCGACACCAAAGCCAAGAAATGGAAATATAAATTTAAGTAAATATTTCATCTCCTCGAGTGGGGATCGACCCCATAACCAGTTGATTTTACAGTCACACTCTGTGCCCCTGCGCCACGACTGGCCTCAAAAATAATAATAACGCTTCTTTTTTTTTGAATAAAATAAAAAAAAATAAGAACGGACAGCTTTATGTCCAGTTTAATTTAAATTTATTTATTCTCTTGCTTCTTAAATTTAAACAGTCACTAAATTTGATGAATCAATATTCAGAACATGAATATTGTGCCTTAAGCAAATAACCCATTGTTATTGTGCAATTGTATCAGCGGTTCAGAAATAATTTTGTTAAATTACGAATAAATTTGACAGTAAAACATACAAAACCGATAATGTAATTAAAGTATTATACTTTAATAGTTAAAGTTACAAATTGAATAATTCATGTAATCATTAAAATCGATAAATAATTTATGAGCGCCTTCAACTTTATTATTATGTATTGTGCAACTTGTAACCTTGTGGTGTACAATATATTTTATAAAATAAATAAATAAATCAGCTTCACGCTGTATCCCGCACACAGCAGACTAGGCAGAGGGAACTTAGTGTTAAGATACTCCGTTCCCCACTTTCTGCCGAATTCTGGAGACATTGCGTGTTGAGTGGCAGAACTCAACGCCACGCTGAGCCTCGACACCAGGGCGAAGAAATGTAAATATAAATTTAAGTAAATATTTCATCTCCTCGAGTGGCGATCGAACCCACAACTAGTCGGCTTTACAGTCACACCTCGTGTCGCTGCGCCACGACTGGCCTCAAAAGCTTTGATGTACTCTCACATACCAGATAACAGACAGCGAGGCCAAAAAGGTCATTGGCACATACGGTACCATAAGCATATTAACTAGACTATTCAACATATTGCAATTATGTTTATATTAATAGCTGTACGTACATAATAGGTACCTATCTATTAACTCCGAACAAAGTTAAAGCTATTAGAGGCCAGTCGTGGCGCAGCGGCACAAAGTGTGACTGTAAAACCGACTGGTTGTGAATTCGATCCCCACTCGAGGAGATGAAATATTTACTTAAATTTATATTTCAATTTCTTCGCTCTAGTGTCAAGGCAAAGCGCGGCGTTAACACGCAATGCCTCCAGAATTGGGCAGAAAGTGGGGAACGGAGTGTCGTCCACTAGGTTCCCCCTGCTTGCTGTGTGCGGGATACAGCGTGAAGCTGATTAATGTTTTTTTACAATGAATGCGCCCTTTTCTTCATGTGAAAGAACGTTAAACACAACAGAAAGTCTGAATTTTTGTAATCAAATGTAATTGATCCAATTTTAGGTGCATTGTTATATCGATTTAGATTTATTAAAACAAGAATCACCATAAAATGTATATCATTTTACATACGTTGTGTCATAATTTGCATTACCTATATACCAGTCGTAGCGCAGCGGCACGAAGTGTGACTGTAAAACCGACTGGTTGCGGGTTCGATCCCCACTCGAGGAGATGAAATATTTACTTAAATTTATATATATTTCATTTAATAATGTAATAAAAATTTAGATTGCAAATTTTTAAAACACTAACAACAATATTTTTGTATGTATACTTCTAAGTTTTCATAGTTTTTATGTACAATATTTAATAATAAATAAAATTCTCATTAAAATCATGTAGCGTATAAAATAATTTTAAGGCGATAAAATATGCTGTTTATATTGTATATCAAACAGTATATTTTTTGTATACCAAATTTCAGAGTATAGTTGGGACAAAAAAGACGCTGCTAATTAAAATAAATTTTTAAATGTTTCCTTTATATTTGAATTATGATAAAAAACAAACGAAGGACACAAGAAAACATTCCATATTATGATGTGTTACTTGTTTCTTTTAAATTAATTATTATTTACTTTGCTTTATATTTTTTTGGATTTCGTGCCTCAAATGATAAAAACGGAACCCTTATATTTATCTCGAGATCATGTGAAGGTATGAAGCTATAATTAATAACAAATATTTAGGTCTCTTAAAGCACAGAAAAAATCTAGCATCTAAGCCAACGCAATGAAAAGACACGAGCATTTAAGAATCGAAATAATTATAATAAAGTAATCAAAACGAATACTACCCATGTACCTACAGTTATGATATTTGGCACAAAATCAGAACTAATAATATAAGTAAAGGAAAAAATGAGAAAAGTGAATCTTTATAGATATTTCATAGAAAAAATAATTACATAATCATTACATTATATAGTTCACGTATCATTATATAATATATTTTCAAAAAAAATCACGTTGAATGCCATTTTGTTACTATATTTTCCATAAATTGTGCAACTTGTGATATATTGTTTATTATTTTGTCTAGACTACGAATGGAACACGATAATACGTAGTCGTGACAGGATCCTCTCGACTTTTGTATGAGACGCATTGACAAAGACTTTCATTTTATGTTCTGTAGCATCGGGTTACGTAAAGAGCTACGCTGCTGTGCAGACGATAAAAGTTCTATATTTGGCCGTAGCCGTTTTAAACGAAATCTATTTAATGAAATACCTTATAATAACACCTAACGTTTTTGCATTTATTTTTAGTTTACATAATTTTAAATGTTATTATATAAATGTAATATAATAATAATGTACAAGATTACACTTAAGATTATGACAGAAATGCACAAAACGGTGCCACAGTTGGAAAGTATCTTTATTTGATAGATTCTGTATATTATAGAAATATTTTAAATGAAATTTATATTTTATTTTTAAGATTCCTTATCATGGGATCATGCAAGCAAGAGCATAAATTAAATTATACGTAGCTATACAACCACTGTATAACATTATAAATAAATGTCAATTGTGAATAATTAGAATTTAAAAAAGATTTTAAATTTTTTAACCTTTCCACTTTTCATATTTTATAGCAGTTTGAGAACCGTTTTTTAGTGATGCTTCTTTGTCCTATAATAATATTATCACGTGCATTCAGATTTTTCTTCAGCTTCTGCTGCCGCTTGCAGTCTTTGGTTATCTTACTTTTTGATTATAAGAACTCGTATTTATCTTATCTTCTTGTCATCGTGACTCAAGGTTTAAACGCTTGTTGTCTTTTTATATCAGAACTTTAATGCAAAGATTAATTCTTTCTCTCTTTTGTAAACGTGGTTATATTTTAAAAAGTTTTTAAATAAAATGAAAAGGCATTTAAAATCAGTCTCGTATAAAAGACATCAACGAGTTAATTTACCAAATAACAGAAAATTGTAACTAGCTGTTTTCAGTTATAATACAATTAAAAAAAATTGTTTAAAAACAATGGAAAAATAAAATAAATTATTTTTTAAGTATATTTTACTATATACATTTATTTTCTTTTATTAATAACAAAACTTTACATTATTAAACTATTTTAATACTTTGTGTATACGCATAGACAAAAATACATATCGTGACTTATATTGGGAGTTTTGAATTTCTATTTTCCAGTAATTTAAGCCTTACTAAACATTTAGTGAATGCAGAGTATCATTTATAATGCGAGTGTCCGTAAAAGCGTCGTAAACAAAAAGACAATCCGTAAATTGCAAAATGTAATTGCAGGCGCTGGCGGCGAGCGGCGGCGGCGCGGCGAGCACCCGTGCTAATGAAAATTTAAAGTAACCGGTGCGGGTTTTTACACGGACTTAAGCCATAAGAAAATTACGTTTTATATATAAATTATATTTCCATTTCTTCGCTCTGATGTCGAGACTAAGCGCGGCGTTGAGTTCTGTCACTCAACACGCAATGCCTCCAGAATTCGGCAAAAAGTGGGGAACGGAGTATCTTAACACTAGGTTCCCTCTGTCTACTCTGCTGTGTGCGGGATACAGCGTGAAGCTGATTTTTTTGATTTCTTTTTTATATAAATTTTATATTTTGTCATAATATAAAAAGATTTTTAGTTTCATAAAGTTTAGATATAAGATAATGCATGTACAACTTAAATTACATATAGTTATAAATAATATTTTTTTTCTTTAGTATTCTTCCAAGCTTTGAGACTATTTGCTGCCATTATATATATTTTTTTTTATGAAAATTACGAATTATATTTATATCAGTTTAATATACGTTTAAAGTAATCGTTTAAATTGAGGCCAGTCGTGGCGCAGCGGCACGAAGTGTGACTGTAAAACCGACTGGTTGTGGGTTCGATCCCCACTGAGAGGAGATGAAATATTTACTGAAATTTATATTTCCATTTCTTCGCTCTGGTGTCGAGGTAAGCGCGGCGTTGAGTTCTGCCACTCAACACGCAATGCCTCCAGAATTCGGCAGAAAGTGGGAACACACAGCAGGGTAGGCAGAGGGAACTTAGTGTTAGGAAACTCAGTTCGCTCTGCCTACCCTGCTGTGTGCGGGATACAGCGTGAAGCTGATTAAAGTAATCATTTCTCATGACTTGGGGCTATGCTTTGGAAGGGTGTGCGGCAGCGAGGGCGGGGGCAGTGGCCACATGCTCCGGTGCAGTGCATCGCGACCTCGGTGCACTGACCCTCGTGCAGCTTGCAGCCTATGTGACAGCCCGCATGCTACATTTACGTATCCTCACTAAGGGTACAGAGTTGATTTTAGTTGTATTGCTTATTTTATAAAAATAAGCAATACACTTTTAGATAACGCTGAAAATTACATTGATGTAATGGAAAGAAAAGAATTACTAAATAAACAATATTGTTAAAAACAAGACTACTTTATCTAAAAAAAAAAGTCGTTGAGTTCTGCCATTCAACACGCAATGTCTCCAGAATTCGGCAGAAAGTGGGGAACGGAGTGTCTAAGCACTAGGTTCCCTCTGCCTACTTTATCTATATTTATATAATTTATTCATGCTGACAGGTATGCATATTATTTAAAAAATAAATTACATAACGTGTACCTGTATGAATGCGTTTTTTACCGACGTCTGTAAGAAAAGGAGGTTATCAATTCGACTGTTTATTTGTATGTTTGTTACCTCAGAACTTTTGTCTGGGTAAACCGATTTTAATGTTTTTTTTATTTTCAAGTGGGTGTCAAGCTAATGCTACAACAACCTTACTACAATATCGAATTACTTAGCCTGTTTGTTTTACTTGGCACCGACTATAAACTTTAAAAAACCTTTATTTAATTATTTCTGTTTAACAAAATCAAAGCACATTTTACTTTATGTAAAATTATTTTTTACCTTTTAGTTCGTTGTTTCAAGTCGGTTTTTTTTGTTAAAAATTAATTTATAATAATATTTTATATGAAATGTTATAGGCACCATTTATTTGGATGGTTTTCTCAGAAGAGTAATTTGAAACATCCTACATGAACTTTGAATCATTTGGGACAGTAGGTATTTGTAGCATGGGCAAACCAGGGCTTAGACACTCTGTTCACCACTGTCCACAGAATTTTCCGAACCATTCTGTGTTGAGTGGCGGAACTCAACGCAGCGCTTTGTCTTATTACCAGAGCAAGGAAGAGAAAATATTAAATATTTTATTTTCCCAAATGGGAATCGAACCCACGACCGTCGCATTTACAGTCACACGTGCGCCGGGACGACCTTAATTTCTTTATATTAATTATTGTGTTATTTTTTTAACGTCCAATATATCTTGTATATGTGTAAATAAACAGATTTTTGTACAACTATTATAGAAAAAAATAAAAACTTTGACTTTTACCATTAGTGACCATTGAAATATGTGTATGTAATACCCATATAAATTAACATAGTTTATATGAAAGACCTAGGAAGACGAAAGAAGTTAGATAATCTACGTTTACCTGTTCCAGTTTTTGATTTGGAATAAATTAACGACATTAATCTTTTGAAATTTACGACATCAATTGAATCTTTAAAATTTTACAATTTTTTCTTATAAAGATTAAATTGGTTAAAGAATAGGTCCCGACTATTAATCCTAATGAAATATCGTGCTTGTTTTTTTTTTTTCATTCTTGTTTTATGCAGACGGATTTTTTGTTTTTTTTATAAATTTTTTAGAGTTTCATACTTAGAAAAAAAAAACGGAATCCTTATAGGATAACTTGGTTGTCCGTCCGTACGTTTATCAAGACTACATATCTCGAGATCGCGTAGAGGTTTTAGTTGAAATTAATATCAACTATTTAGGTCTATGGTTCCTTGTAGCACGCAAGTTCTAAGTCAACGCAATCAAAAGATACAAAGCATTTATACAACGATTTTGTTGCACTTTGTATGAAATTCGCTGCGGAATCAAAACCTAAAAAGTTTCTTTTACTTTCCGTGGACCTACAATAATGAAATTTGACACTAAGTGAGAACCTACAACACAAATAAAAGAAACATTCCGGAAAGTGAAAGTTTATAGGTATTTCATTGAAAAAAATATATTATAAACTTATATTAGTAGTTCATTTCTTACAAAATTAGTTCACGCCCGCAATCTTAAGATGATAAACTTTTATAAGTTGTACTTCTCGTCGACCTAAAATCCTGAAATCGGTACGGAAGCCTCGTTGAGAGAAAATTCGCACATTTTGTTTTTTTTATTTCACATTGTTTTGATACGATATATTAACTTCGAGTATGCCTTATATCGTGGTGAACAGTAGACTATCACTGTATAGTACAGGCATACCTAGGTACTTATAACAATAAGTATGAAAATTAGCAAGAATAGTTGTTAGTACAAAGCTGTAAGTTGTTTCAACTTAAGCCTTTATATATCCTAAATCACTATTTTTCTCAAGAACTCGTGAAGGCATTGATAAAATTAATAACAAATAATAAAGTCTACTGTTCCTTTGAGGACGTAGAATTTAAAAAGTAAGAACTTACTATGGAAATAAAAAAAATCCGATAATTGGTAATTCATTTTAGTATTATAATGTGTATATATATTTTTATATTATTGTGTATACATATTACATATGTTATAAACAAACAATTTAAACAATATTATTTTATTTATCTCAAGTGCGTACATAACATTATTCAGAAATTGGTAAATTTTCAAACCCCTGGCCCCTTTGATATTTAAGAGTCATTAAGCGTATTTATCTATCTATCTCTATGCGTGCCTTTGAATTCACCGGAACTTATTATTGACATAAATGGCAAGACCAAACCAGGAGTGGGCGCCGAAGCTCACGCACAAATTGATATGTCGCGTCCATACAAAACAATTTAAGCGGTATGACAGGCTCTAATAGTTTGCCTTTGGCTTATGTCGGTGATACAAAATGAAAATCTCAATATTATCCATTTAATTAGGCCGTTACAAGCACTATTTAGTCTATACTAATGTAATAAAGCGGAAGAATTTGTTTCTTTAAACGCCAAGATCTCTGCAATTACTGGTCGGATTTACTTTTTATGAGAAATAAGGAAATTTTATGATTACAAGCATTGACTGACTGAGGTAACTGCTGATGGCAGAAACGTGAAATTTGGACAGATGTCTATTTTCATAATCTGGACGTCCACTAAGAAGGGATTTTGAAAAGTTTTAAACCTAAAGGGATGAAATAGGGATTGAAAGTTTGTATGAATTTTTTTTTTAAATCGGCATCGATTTTTATAAAATTTGATATTCAGACTTAAAAATATTTCATTGATCACGTGTTCCATGGTTTTTTAGAATTCACCCTAAGGGTTCAAATAAGGGATTGAAAGTTTATATGGAAAAATCTTTAAATCGCCACCTATTATTATAAAAATTCAAATTCAGACTGTTAAAAATATTTTATTGAACACGTGTTTCGTGGGTTTTATAGAATTCACCCCTAAGGGTGCAAATAAGCGGGCGAAGCTGCGCGCTCCCACTAGTCACATATAAAAATGTCAATAGTGTCAGTTCTACAAGAAGATACTATCGACTCGAAAACAGTTCTGTTGAGATCGGTGCTGGTGTAGTGGATCGGTAAGCTGGTTAAAAATGCAACAGTTGCTCTTTTTAAAATATAATCTTAAATATGATAATTTTACAAAAAATTTTTAATAATCATTAGCAACTCGGCTGAGCATAGCCAGGATTTAATCCCACACTATTATCAGTACAATATATTAATATAGTCTATTAATCTTAATCTAATCAGAATAGATAATTTAACAATAATTAATTTGCAATTTTGGGAGCATATTGGAAAACTTCCGCTACTCAACTCCATCGTCTCAATATTGAGCAAAAAGCGGAGAACAAAATTTCTTACAGGTACTATTTGTTGCGAGAAATGTGTCATAGTCGACGCTAAGAAAAAAAATCGGTTTTATAAAATGAAAAGTTTTAAGTGACTCAAATTTAATTACTTATCTTTTTTTTATAGAAAAGACAAGTTAAACGAGCGTACGGGTTAAATGATGGTAAGTTACTATCGCCACCCACGACCCCTTGTAACACTAGAGAAACTACACTGCTGGCTTTTAAGGTGTAAATAGACGCGCTTTTCAAAAATGTCTCAGGTCGTATTGACTCGACAAAATTGCCGCAGGTAGGCCATTTTATTCGCATGACTTGTGGAAGGAAATTCCTACAAAACCGTACAGTAGTAACGTGCCATGTATTCAAGTGGTGAGAATGATATTTCACCTTCTGACGTACTGTACGATTAGAAGATATGGAGACAGGTACCAGGTCAAAGGGGTTCCCCAAAACATGACGTCTTTCCTCGGTGATCTCGAAGTTTTTTTTTGTAGTTTAATCCCATGTCTTGTTCAAAACCGGATACATGCCGGATACATCTTATACCCTTACCTTAGCTTCACGCTGTATCCCTAGCGGAGTAGGCAGAGAGAATGGAGCGCCAAACGCTACGATGTCTACTTACATACCTCTTTCGCCTCCTCCACGTTCATCAACCTCTTCATGCTTGCCCTCCGGGAGGTGCTCGTACTTTTTTCTCCAGCATCTTTGATATTGTGCTTTCGAAGGTCAACCGAGAGTTCCTCCTACTTCCCGTACTGCTCACTATTCCATCATAAATGTTTTAAGCCATTTTTTCATACGTTTGACGTGCCCAAACCAGCTGAGGATGTTCTTCTTCATTCTCAACGTGACTTCCTCGATAGTACCTGCCATTCTGTGTATCTCTGTGAAACTCTGCATATCCTATGAAGCTTCATCGATCTCCACAGCATTCATGTTTCTTTCATTCTTCTTCTGCAATACCCATCTTTCGCTGCCGTATAACAGCGTCGGTACTAGTACTGCATTATTTACGGCCAAATGTGCAGCTGTGCTGATGTTTTGCCGTCTAATCAAAGCAGCTAGGACACCGTTACCCCTGTTACCGGCAGCAATACGCCTTTTCCATCTCTACTGAACATATAATACTTCCCAAATATACCACTACATTCACTATCTCCGATTTGGCCTTTAGGAATGAAACATGTGAAAAACATACAATTCTTCGTCCCAGTCCCAAACTGTACAAACTACACAGGTTCAGTTCTTCGAATCAATGGTTTCTTGTTATTCCATAAATATAAAAATTATATTAGTTTAAAATCGAGACTAACCGATTTCACCCGGTTTAACCCTGAATGCACTTAAGCTAGACAAATACTAAAACAACCTAAAAACATGGCGCAATAACAACCTTATTCAAATTCAATATGGAAGTGTCAGCACCATTTTAAATGAAACCACAGTTTTGACTACTCTATAAAAGCCTAATACAATAAAAAAAATTAAAAAGTGATTTTTTCAAACAAAATTAATAATAAAATTATTGCTGTAATATAAAACGTCATTTGTCAAGAACGACGCACGCACACATAAACCTATCAAAGGGAACCCGCCGCATATACCTCATTCCGAAATCGAGTCGTAGGTATTGCCGGCAAAGTTCAAAGTTGATTAACTTTTAGTAGTATTTTCGTAGTAGTATGTGTTTACGTTATTGGTATCTATGCGTAACTGCGTCACCCGAAATACAGGTATGTATAAACATCGGGAAATGAAAAAAAAATCCTACGTCTAGTGTAGACGTTGAGGTATTTTGACTAATTTCTTTAGGTATGAGCTTAAAATATTTTACCCTATATGCTGTTCACGTAAAAGGAGCACTGACACTTCCACTCTGTATAGTTAATTAATATTTAATCAATATTATATTTTTTTGATTCGAATAATACACTTATTGAAAATACCAAAACTATAATATTATACAAACTATTATACGATATTTTTTGACTATCTAACATCTAAATTAATAAATGAAAGCTACTATAGCCATTAAATAAGCATGAAAATTTGAAACACTGTATTCCGGTGTGTCCCGGTTTTACTCGCATATCGGTTTTGGACTAACTTACCATATAACGGAAAATAGATTAAAATAAAATCCCCAATTTGAATAGTAATTCCACATCTAATGGTAGTCTTTTTCATTAAGATTGACATTTATATAAAAATTAGTCTAGAATATAATTTAATTATTTTGACCTTTTATCGTTTTTTATTTATTTTCTTTGATTTCTTAATTGATTTAAATTACTTTTACTTGAACCAGGTTAAGCGAATGCCGTGGCGTGTGCTCAGGGCACATTATATTATTGTGAAAAAATGTTAAACAAAATAATTTCTTTAGAGTGACATTTGAAACTAACAATTTACTTTAATTTAATTGTATACATTATCTGAATATGGGAAATAAACATGTCTCGATTCTAAAAAATATTCTTGAGAATTCCTTTTACGGATGAATCCTGATGGATGGATATATTAAGCTCTACTGGTACATGCATCATAAATTATACATGTATCATAATGCTCTTTAAAACTTAATTATGTATTTATATCTAACCTAAAATGATTGAAGGAATTGTTTCAAAATATCTTTCTCATTCAAGCAATGATACCTTCTCAAAATAAAAACAGGCTACAATAGAAACGAGCACTATCAAAATTTGTATTTATGGTATTAGTAAAGAATTATTATACAGGTGGATGTTCCCGACGTATGAGAGTTCAACGTAATGTCAAACACCTATCTATATCAGAAATAATTTTATGTCTAAATATAAACCATGCATAAGAATTCACAACACAGTGCGCGAGACAGTGAGATAGTGCGAGTCTCTGTTTCCTTGCCAATTGCTGCGACATTGTATCTATTGACACGGACCGCACCACGTTCGCCGACGACTATTTTAAGTGGAGGAGCGGCAAACGTGTCGTGAAGAAGAGTAGTGACGCGCTGCAAGTCCATCGGCGACGTGACCGACTCCTGGCGCAACTGGTCCATTCAATGCAAGGAGGATTTCTCCACAGAAGCTCATCGACGGCCGCGACTTGGTCGTCGATGCGAGAGACAGCAGTACATATCGCATCACCGCCCGCCCGCAATTTCGCGTAAAATTGGCAGCGCGCGGCGGGCGGGCAGCGCGGCGCGGAGCGTCGCTCCCGAAATAGTGTTCGGGTGCGGTCGTGCGCCGTCGGAAGCGGCGCCGCAGTCGCCGTGTGGCTGCGCGCGCGCACCCGCGTCGCGTAGACCCGCCACCTGCCGCGTCCCGGAGCGAGGAGGGCCCCACGGTGCGCGTATTTCGGTCGCAAGGAGGCCCCGGGCCGCGTCGGGCGCGTTGCCCGCGCGCTGGCCGCCGTGCTCTGGTGGTGGTGCGTGGCGCTGCTGCGGCTGGTCGCGCTGTGCGCTCCCCCCGGCCCGTCCGGCGGCGTCGCCCGCGCCGCGGAAGATGCGCCCTCGGCGTCGGCTCGCGCGGCTTGCGCAGGTGCGCCCCCGAACGCTACCGAGCAACCGCTGCCAACGCCGCCAACGTCGCCAGCGGTCGACCAGCCCTCTCACACCGGTCAGTAAAGATCTTCGTTTGAGTTGTTGTGCAACTACTAGCAGACACAGATCCATGTTACGCTATATATTTAGTATATATGTACATAAACATCCCTTATTTTGTATATTATGCGCCATTTCACAAATTTAACTAACTTAAATATAATATTATATATTTTACATATTTATTAACGTAGCGTTTGAAAAAGTCATGGTCTGTTTTCGTACAATACTCTATAAATTATACTGTATAATTTTATTATATTATATTACTACTAAATATAATCATTGTTATATTTGGTATCAACAATAATATTGTAAAATTGCAAATTTACAAAAATCCAACCAGATATTGTCTGATGAACACTTGCTTTAGACCAACATTGTAATACAACTCTACAAGATCAATACAACGAACTCTCAGACGCCGCCTACACGCCTTTGGTTGAATTATCGAGACCGACATTGCACACAATAATAAAAACTATCCACTGATAACATTTATCCGTAGACAAAACAACTTGAAAACATTATGCCGATATGATAAACGAGAGCTATCGTAAAGGTATATTATTATAATGGAGACAGCGTAAGTTAAGGGAGTGTAGCCCGCCGGAGGGCGCACGGATGTGGGTTATTAGAGCGAAGGTTCCGCCGCACGCAGACAGCCCTCACCCCAGGAACCCCTACTCTTCCCTTAGCGAAATTTGCGTAACAGCGCACAGATAACGATGTCTCAAGGAGAGTTCGACGCTCGGTTTTGATACCTAAGCGTACAAAATTGCCAGGGAATACTTCTTGGAATTCAATGTGCCTTACATTATCGCGTAGACAGGTCACAATGACAATTACGATATGATAATAATTCCGTTCCACTGTTCCGATAAGCGCGAACAATATAAATATATTAAGCACTTGTGTATACTTTTAATTACTGAGTTATTCACATGTTTATGCTTCGATTTTACCAAATAAACAATTAGCGTTTATTTTTAAACATTTTTAAAGTGTTATTCCACACTTAGGAAAAAAAATATTTATTTAGAAAATGAAACGAAAACGAAAAGGACCAGACCAGGAAACTGGTCGGTTTCCAGGAGGAGGGTTCGAGTCCCGCTACGTTCAAATTTTTAAACGTTTTCTAAATAAATAAATTAGCGTTTAATTTATATTTCCATCGACGTCCCTCGAATTTGAATTTTTCCTGTATAGTTCCTCGTATAAAATATATATGTGCATAATAATGTGCAAAATGCTTTATAATTAAAACTTTCCATAATCGTGAAACAACACAATAAATTCGATCTATATTTGCTGTAATTTATAAAAAATGTAATTAACCATATTTTTTTTGTGAGGAGACTTTATTTTGTAATAAGAATGAAATTCAGTCTTTTAAATTCGATATATTCGATATGACGGATAAACTGATTAGTGGAGAAGACGAACGAGCCTTTTCTGTTGATGGCTATATTGCCTATAAGATACGCAGTAGATTGGCATACGTCACTTTAGATATACATAATATTATGTTTCGCAAACATTTGAACGCTGACAAAATGACGAAACCAAAAACATAAAATCATAATTAGTTCTGTCAACATTTAGTTGAAAATATTTTTCGTTTATCTTTTAATTTAATAACAAATTTTGTAGTAGATAGTTTTCTTCTCGTTATGTAATATTTATTCTGTTTTTTAGTCACACATGTGTACACGGAAGATATGTAAAAAAATTGTATTGGGGACATTTCTTAATGTAGAAGAACCCAAAACAATTATTTTTAATTTTTTTGTCTATTTGTCTCTGCGTTTGTTGTCGCTATTCTCAGAATTGTCTTAACCGATTTATATGCGGTTTTCACTATTAGATTTTGGCAAGCCTTTGTTAACATATAGGGTTTATTGTTTTATAACAATCGGTTCATAAACAAGAAATTTATGTCAATTTAAAGTACTTGATTCGACAAATTTACTAATTGCTATAACAGTTATTATATACAACTTTTTTACTGAATTGACTGAATCTTTAGCTTTTCATTTGTATAATGGTAAAAGCACTTCGACACTTCAAGATTTAAGATCGGGATCGGAGTTTACGCGGATAAAACTGGGCTTGCCGTGCGTACTTGCCGTCTACCTAAATACTGTATAGCTAAATATACCGTACAGTAATTTATAGCTAAACGAAATTAAAAATAAATTACTATTTTTTGTATGATTATAGAAAAAAATCGAGATTATATGATTATAATATAGACCGAGATTTCAATATTTATAATACGATTCTCCAATGTAAATTGACCCTCTCACGCAGCCACGTAGTTTGGAATTTCTCAATGATATAGAGATTTGTGAAACGATATATATTCTATGTTTTAACCTGGAATTTTCGCGAAATCGGAATTTATGTGGGAACTGTTACGATTTACCTAGACATATGTGAAATAACTTAACATTTTTCTATTAAATACGAAAATCAATTCCGAAAACACTTAAATTACAATTTATTTAATGCATAACCAAACTAAAATAATTTATCCATTTTTAGGATTTTGTACCTCAAAAGAAAAAAAAACGGAGCCCTTATAGGATTACGTCTTTGTCCGTCTGTCAAGACCATTTTACTTGAGATTGCGTTGAGGTATCAATCTGAAATTAAAATCAGATATTCAGATTTACAGTTCTCTGGAGCATAGAAATTAAGCTTCTAATACAACGCAGTCAAAAGATTTGAGCATTCATGTATCGTTTTTGCTGAATTTTGTAAGAAATTTACCGCGTAATGAAAACCTATAGTGTACCTACAATTATGAAATTTAGGATGAAGTAAGATCTTACAATACAAATAAAGAAAAAAATCCGAAAAGTAAAAATTTATTAGCTCATTTCATACTATATATATGTACTGTTGATTGTTTTAAGTTTGTTAGCTTTACTCGCCACATCATAAGAACCTATAAGGTATTTCCCAATCACAATCCTGGAATTGGTACAGAACTCTAGGTGGACGAGTCCGACTCGCGCTTGGCCGATTTTTATTGAATACACTTAAATAAGCATCCGTATATTTCAAGCGGGCTTAGCAGCATGGGGGCCGCTAGTAAATTAATATAAAACTATGTTTATTATATTAATTCATTTTTATATTCGCCTTTGATAAATATTATTTTTTTCTGTATGAGATAGAAATTTCTTACTACCATAAATATTGAGATTTGATACAGGCCACAGGTTTTGTAAATAAAATTCAGGTTTCTTTATATTATTAAATCATTAAAATATTACTTTAGATTTTAAGAGTTATTTTGTTTAAATTTTAAACTTGTCTTGATTGTTGAATGGTGGAACTCACGACATGAAAAAATTAAATAATTCATTTTCTCGAGTGGGAATCGAACCCACAACCTATCGCGTTTACAGTCACATGCTTGTGCCTCTGCGTTCCGCCACGACTGGTCTCAAAAAAATATTAATAAAATCAGCTTCATACTGTATCCCGCACACAGCAGGGAAGGCAGAGGGAACCAAGTGTTAAGACACTCCGTTCCGTATTTTCCGTTGAATTCTGGAGGCATTGTGTGTTGAGAGGTGGTACGTCTGTCAAGATCTCTTATATCGAGATCGCGTGGGGGTATCAGGTTGACATTCAAGCACAGAAACAAACATACTCCTAAATTAAAAAAAAAAACGAAATTATTAAAATCTTAGGATTGCATTTTAGAAAGGATTGAAAAAAAAACAACCTATCAATATCAATATTTATAATAAAATCGAAACTCATCGGTGTCTGTGTATGGAAGATATATTAGAAAAATCGTTAGTTATTTAAGAAAGTAATAAAACCTAAAACAATGATGTTTAAAATTCTTGTCTGTTTGTTTGTGTTTCTGTGCGTTAGTTCACGCAAATTTCAGAAACGGCTTAACATATTTAAATGTAGTGTGCACTAATGTATTTAGGCAGATTTCCCTTAATAATATTTAGTGTTTGTTATATTTCAATGAAACAAAAAAGTAATATCAGTATTTAAAGTATTTTGTAAATTGCTCTAAAATTACTGTTTTATTCAGTTGGCTGAAACTTTGGTTTTCTTTTTTTTTCAGCTTCACTCTGTATTCCGCACACAGCAGGGTAGGCAGAGGGAACCTAGTGTTAAGACACTCCGTTCCCCATTTTCTGCCGAATTCTGGAGGCATTGCGTGTTGAGTGGCAGAACTTAACACCGCGCTCAACTCAACACCAGAGCGAAGAAAAGGAAATATAAATTTAAGTAAATATTTCATCTCCTCGAGTGGGGATCGAACCCACAACCAGTCGGTTTTACAGTCACACCTCGTGCCGCTGCCCCACGACTGGCCTCACTTTGGTTTTCAATGTGTAATAATGTATAAATATTGATAATGTCATTAGGACACGTAAGTAATCCAGTTTAGTTAATAAATAATTGTGTTGTTCAAGCGGGTGAAGACGCCAGCGCGATTGATATAAATAATGTAACATTAAGTGGATATTAAAATCAGCAGTAGAAGAAACCTAGTGTTAAGACACTCCGTTCCCCACTTTCTGGAGGCATTGCGTGTTGAGTGGCAGAACTCAACACGCAATGCCTCCAGTAGACATTAGTATCTAAAATCGGTTTAGTTCTTTTTATTTAACTTTTATTTTATAACATTCGTCAATTTGAATGAATTAATTAATTTACTACTACGTAAACAGATGTAATGATTAAATAACTGACCTTAATAACTATCTATTCATATTCTCATAAGGATATGATCACTTTTAGTGCACTCTTTTTTTAGAGAATTAACTTTAACAAAAAAATTTTTTTTTTCAATTTCACTTTGTATCCCGCATAAAGCAGGGTAGGCAAAAAAATCCTAGTGTTACGACACTCTGTATCCTACTTTCCGCCGAATCTTTGCGGTATTGCATGTTGGGTTTTTGCTGGGCCACGACGGCCTCAAATAAAAATGACAATCACATATTATACCGTGAACTTTAATATTTATATTATTGTCAATATTTTATATTTATCTGGCGGCACGGCAGTGCACCCGCCATGTCGAGCGCGAAGCAAAGCCCTGCCGTACCATCCTTTTCTGGAGCCATTTTCGCGTGGATAGATTTAGAACTTTTACATTATCGTCTTCTAGTATGTTAAAAGCATACACCAGAACCTCCAAATTTCAAACTTGTAGGTCGTATATTTGTGAAGTTATGCGAAAGCAAAGTTTCACTATTTCGACACTGACTCACTCAAGTACTCACTCACCGATCATCAAAATAGAACTGCTACTTTCCGTAGACTTATAGAGCTGAAATTTAGTACAGAAGTAGGGTTTGATGCCCATATAAAAGGAAAATATATTATATCAAAAGGAGGAACATCGGAATTCTGGAACACCTGGTGACCCCGATGAGAATCTGTAAGAGCTAGTCTCTTACAGATTCTCATCAGGGCCAAGCTATTACAGATAAAATTTAAAATTAAAAGTCTGGAGTATCTGATGAAGAACCCCAAGAGCTCGTTTTTCAGGCCTCTTCTATTGATGCACATATGTATACGACAAAAAAAACAGGCCTAATAGGAAAGCCTAATATACCCATTATCCCACGTCATTTCTAATTTAGTTGTCACTCTTACCCACTCTGACTTATGGAACTAAGAGTTCTGCTAATCAAGTTAAAACGTGCTTTCTGCAAAAATAAGAGATATCCCACCAAAAACATTCTGGAAAAAACAAGCCAAGTCTCGATGAAGCTGTACGTTTCTCTATAAAAAATAATGAAATCTCTAGATAACGCCAAACCAATTCTAAGGTTCCTTACTGCGATTTTTTTATTTATATAGTAAAAATTTATGTGACTTGACCGTTATTACTTTTGCTTAATATATACCAATAGTTATTATAAAGCAAGCGAAGGAACCATTTTTTAAGCAATTTTTCCATTCTTAAACCCCTGGAAAAATTACCAATAGTCTTATAATACATTATTTTTGCAAATTAAAAAATTGTCATATGTTTTTCACGATATGATACCTTTATATGAATTGTTTAAAGCTGTCGCTTATGATACGTTTTTTATTATAATAAAATAATATATCCTATATAGGAATCACAAATTATTTATATTCTTTTACAGTGTAGGTACATATATTCTTTAGTGGTTACAGTGGCGACTCCGTTCCCGCGTATTTGGTCTTTGATATCTTAACCGTGCCATGAAAAGGAGAAGCCTTTTTTTCGTAGTTCAAACGTATTAATAAAATTGCAAAAAAAATGATTTCTTTTTGAGTATTAAATTAAATTTAATTCATAATATATTATATATACACAATCTTGAGAGAGTAATCTTTCTACTATAAATTAATGTAACGCACATATCAATTATTACCATAACGATTTTAATATTAACTTCTATTAATTATCAACTTACAATTAGAATTAACTTTCCAAATACACTTACTTTTTATTGTCATTTGAGCTAGTCCCGACTAATATACCCAGCATTTAATAATTTTAATGACACCAATGTTGTCTTTTAAAATAATATTTATGTTAGACTAAAAAACTATTAATTTAACTTTCTTCTTTTACATAGTGATTAAATAAAATAATAGGCGTGAAAGCGACGAAGCCAAGCTAGAAAGGCGATTTATTCAACTTCATTAGCGAATTTAATTAAAATTATTATATAATTTAGCTTCACTTGCGAATAATCGACGCAATTTAATTGTATCAGATTTTTATTTTCTTACAAAACTATTACCATGACATAATTAGTAAATCCAGTAATTATAGATAATTAAAAACTTAGGAAAGCAAAATGCGTATTAAGAAAACATATAGTGTGGCTTAGTGGCCAAAGCGCTTGACCGGTTTCCAAGAGACGCTAGTTCAAATCCTGCAATCCAATCCAATTAAAAAATTAAAGTCCAAATTTTTAGTCCTTCTCTAAATACGTATTTTTCTTTCCTAACTGTGGGATAACTTATTAAATACATTAAACATATTCAATAAATAGCATTATGTCTTGCCAAATAATCATTTCAAGTAATCTTTGGGCAGCGGAAATTTGTAAAAATATCCGTAGGGACATTTTTTTAAATGTTAACAATATAAATAAGTTAGTTATAAGTTCGTTAGTAACAAACGTATTAGAATTTCGACGTTGCTTGATGAGAAAGTATGGCTCAGTGGTCAGAGTGATTGGACGGTGTCCAAGAGGCGCGAGTTCAAATCCCGCTATGTTCAAATTTTTATAATTTTTTTTAAATCAGTAACAACAAAGATGTATCTCCAGACCCTAGGCTGTCACCATACAAAAAATCATCTACTTCTGTTCGGTAGTTTTTGCGTCATTCGCGAATAAACAAACAGACAGATAAAAATTCTGCTGAGTGGTTTTTTACTTTCTTTAATCGATATAATAACCGACTTATTTTTTTTATATCTTTCAATGTACAGAACGGACTTTTCTATCATTTTATCTATTTTATATATATATATATATATATATATATATATATATATATATATATATATATATATANATATATATATATATATATATATATATATATATATATATATATATATATATATATATATATATATATATATATATATATATATATATATATATATATATATATATATATATATATATATATATATATATATATATATATATATATATATATATATATATATATATATATATATATATATATATATATATATATATATATATATATATATATATATATATATATATATATATATATATATATATATATATATATATATATATATATATATATATATATATATATATATATATATATATATATATATATATATATATATATATATATATATATATATATATATATATATATATATATATATATATATATATATATATAAATAAAACCATCCATACTGATGCAATATAAATTATTTAAATCAAACCAGTTTTTTTATATCTTTTTATTATATTTTCAAATGTAGTCCGTGACCTAGAGATTTCTACATCAAATTATCTATTTTATATCTCTTATTAGCGAAGTTTAAAAAATGTTGCTCCAAGAAAATTAAATTTTATCTCGTCTATTACATGTAAATTAACCTCGGCAAAGCCTTAGAAAGCGATTCCCAGAGTCAGGGATTAGAACATTTCATGTCCCCGGGTGAAATAAAACGGGGTGGTGGAGAGGGGAGAGGGGGGAGGTTTGTTATGGCGGCGGCAGGAAGCGGCCGGTGGCACGTGTAAGAGCGGCCTTGAGACGGCAGGTCGTCGAACGCGGCGCGCCGCTGCCGGCAGACGCAGCCGCCGCCCGCCGCCGCGCGACGCCCTAGGGACAGACCTGCCACACCATAGCCTTTGTCCCGACTCCCGACCCATCATCAGCACCTACTGCGAACTACTTGCGTACACTGATAATAATCAATTAATTATAGTACAACTCCTTGTGAGTGATCCTATATTTAGACATATCCTATTGTATTCTTCTCTCGTTTCAAGATTCTAAGAATTAAGACCACAAATTAAATTTTACTTAACTTTTTTTTAAATTAAAATTGTGATAAATATGAACAATTTAAGTGTAGTTATATACATGTACATACATATATGAGTAAATATAAGGACGAGTCACAAAAACATAGCATCGGGGTCATCGCAACAATGCACTATTCAAAATGACATCATGCCTAACGAATTCCTCGCGATTTTGGATAACTAAGTATATTAGTGTCACATAGAGCGTGTAAATTTTTTCTTAACGAGTGGAACCTGACATTTTCGACATTATTTTGTATTTAGTTTTATAATAAAACGAATTACCTATATATTTATATATACTCGAGTTAATAGTAAAAATAGATATAGATAATTTATATGAACTATTAGACAAAAAGAAATTATGCATAGGTAGTCGTACAAAAACTTGTTATTATCAGACTGATAAAGGATGAGGGAGGGCAAGCCTACGAGGGAGGGGGAAATAGGTCGTGAGGCCATCGCCCGAGCTCGGCCTCACCAGCCGACTGAACCGCTCGGCTACCCCTGCGCCAATTCCATGTTACAATCTTATTCTTATACATATATAATCGGATACCTTATGTAGAGTATAAAAGTAAGACCTATTATTTTCTTCTAACATAAAATTTATCATCCAGGTAAAGTACACTTTTTAAGTATAAAAAGTCCTTGGAAAACTAATTGATTCGCTTCTTCCATATTTTCCATAACGTATGGTACATTACTTACTAAATTCTTGTAATTCAAAGGAATCCCATATTAAGATACTCCGCCCTCTGTGGCTCCGACAATTAAGGAACATTGCATGTAGTAAAGATGAACTCAATGCCCCATAAATGCGTTGATTGTGGGTTTGATTCCCACACGAGGAACAGTTATATTTAACATTAGCTAAAGCTATTATCATCAAAAGCGCGGCGTTGAATTCCGATGACAAAGTTTTATAGCACACTAAAAAGATATACTGAGCCGATTCCTCAATATATAATTACTAGCTTTTACCTGCGGCTTCGCCCCCGCAGTCAATTGGAAATGACTAAGAGTTGTGAAAAAAGTTCATAAGTTTCAATGGTGCCTATGACCGCAGGTAAAACAGGTTACAACGAAACGATAAACGTGATGCAGCCTTCCTCGAAAAATGACAAACTATCTAACATAAAAAGAAAGTTTTAACTCGAACCTGTAGGGCCCAATATTAACGCGTTTAATTCTTCTTTCTTTACTTTAAAATAAGCAAAAGCAGTCTTATCATTAAAAGCTACCTTTTTCAGGTACCTGAATTAAACGAATTTACAAAAAGGGAGAAAAATATTTACCTGATCTTTAGCACTTTAGTATATAGGTATATAACAAATTTGTTACTATCGTTGACGATACATATAATAACGGCAATATATAAATTCGTACGCTCAATAATTTGTGATATGTATAGTTGTCGCCCGCAAAATGTGCGTGAGCTAAGACCCTTTCCATACTATTTCCATTTACATTTCAATGTCCATCACGTGGAACAACTTTCACTACGAGGCCATTGTCATAAATATATATTATACTATAGCTGATCTCCTAGTTACACGTTTGACGCTACAGATCTTTGGTTGTTTTACGTTATTTTTTTGTTTTTTTTTTATTATTTGATCAGAAACGGTTGATCAAGAACTCTATGATCTGTCATTAAAGCGATAGCGAAAGCGGTAGCGATACCTGTAACGATAGACCTCCGGTTTTTATGCGTGGGCGTAAAATACCCATTACAATTAATAATTTTCTAAGGTACTGTTTTCTTATAGCCTTAACCTCTTCCAATTTTATTTCAGTTGGTCTATTTTGATTCTACATTATATGTTCAAAATTAATTATAGTTGTATTACAATTTATTGACGCTTTAAATTATTTTTAGATAAAATTGTTTTATTTACTTATTATACCTACGCAATTTTTTCGTTTTATACAAATATATAAACTATATATTCTAGTATATAATATACTTTTCTATTTATAGTCAAAAATATACTTTTCTAATTCTGTTTGCTTGTAAAGCTTACAGAAGTCACTGAAGTAAATATTTTTTTTTCAAAATGAAGGAAATCTTAAAGTTACGAAGAAAAGATAAAAAAGAGATTTTTGATTTCTAAGTTTAATAAATGAAGTTTTTTTTATTTGAAATATTTCATTTTGTTAATAACAATCACAGGTTGGTCTCTAAAATAATAAAAAAAATATCTTTTTTTTATAATCTATTCTTTGTGTTGGAGGTTTTGCTTAATATTATAAATATTAAAAAACATCTACTTAATTGTAATTAATGAGATAAGTAGATCGTCTTTAATTGACATTAAAGAGAAGTCAGGGCTGAAGAATTTTCACAAGGGAACGTATACGAAAAACTTTCATGTAAGGTTACGTAAAATAATAATATAGTATTTATAGAAAATTTTTGCAATATTACTACAAAACGTAAGTACTTAAAATATTGTCATAGATATTACTATAATTAATCATAGAGGTGTATATGTATATCGTATCGTGTGTCGTACAGTGATGATCGAATATCAAGGTGTAGTGGTAACGCGTTGCGGACAGTGGGACGTACGCGAATGGCTTGCACCGCCGCGTCGCCGCACGCGCCCGAAATAACCCGCGAAACACGACGAAAACAATTGAGATCGCGCTTGAGCCCTCACGCGAGCGCAAAAATGACAGGGAAATATGCACAAAGTGCTAGTCCACCGACGTGCGGCTGGTGAAACTACCAATACCACTCTCTATTTGGAAGTATAAATTATAATTATATATCAATACCATCATTTTCGATCACAATACTGTAAATCAATGTGGTTGGTGACGCGACATTGCAAGAGGTAAACGCCAAAAACCATTTGTAATTCATATCTAATTATGATTTACACGATAAGGCCTCATTAATATTTGTTTACAACTTCTTATTTATACTCCCTAGCGGCGTGGTGGGAGCTATTAATGTACCTTACAAGCTGTTGAACGCAAGGTATTTTAGTACGAGTAATACCAGGTTCTCAGCATTTAAAGAGTTTTAACATTGCTAAACTTAGTAATACTATTATATTTTCAGTTAAATATTACAGTAAAATATTGTAACATATAAGGTACATATTATTTTCATATATTGTTATATTATCAGTTTCACGCTGTATCCCACACACAGCAGGATAGGCAGAGGGAACCTAGTGTTAAAACACTCCGTTTCCCACTTTCTGCCGAATTCTGGAGGCATTGCGTGTTGAGTGGCAGAACTCAACGCCGCACTTTGCCTTGACACCGGATGGAAGACATGGAAATATATTATAAAATTAAGTAAATAATTCATCTCCGATTCAGAGTGGGGATCGAACCCACAACCAGTCACACTTTGTGCCCCTGCGCCACGACTGGCCTCAATTAGACCATAAATAAAAATCATCATTATTAAGTAATTGCTTCATGCTGTGCAGTTTTATGAGAGAAATAAAGCAGCCTAAGGTAAAACCTAGTGTTAAGACACATAGACACAAGCATAGAGAAAACATGATATTCATTCATTTCCCCGAGTGGAAATCAAACCCCCAACTATTGCATTTACAGTCAGATGCTGTGCTGTGTAAATACGAATGTCAAACATGTTAAAGAACCAATAATGGGTAAAAATAGGTGTCGACATTTTTGTATACCAGATCCATGCCTAATGAAATTAATTACATTAATATATACCTATTCTAACTAAGCCGCTAACACCACACCGTAAACAGTTCGTAAACATGCGTTCGTTCAATGAATGTTCGGTATGCACGCTTCGTGGCAAGCTAAGTAAAGAATTCTTCAAAATAGATCACAAACTATGTTTGCAAATGTATCTTCACATTACGCTGTAGGCTAAACATTAGCGCTAGCATCACACTATCGATATAAACTATTACAATAATACATTTTAATTCTAAAATAAATTCAAATAATATAAATTTATTTTTCTTTTTAGGTGCTTTTTGATATATTTTAAATTGCCTTTTAGGGTTCCATATCTCAAACCAAAAAATGAACCCTTATAGGATCACTTTGTTGTCTTGTCTCTGACTGTATGTTGTCGTTCAAGACCATTTTTGTCAAGATCACGTGGAGGTATCAACTGAAATGAATATCAAAAAATTAGGTAGTTTCTTCTCCAAGAACATTTTTTTTTGTTGTGCTCCTACAACAAAAATTGAGCTTCGAAGTCGAAGTAATCAAAAAATAAACAAAATAAATCAGCTTCACGCTGTATCCCGCACACAGCAGGATAGACAGAGGGTTAGTGTTAAGACACTCCGTTCCCCACTTTCTGCCGTATTCTGGAGGCATTGCGTGTTGAGGCTGCACTGTGCTTCAACACCAGAGCGAAGAAATGGAAATATAAATTTAAGTAAATAATTCTTCTCCTCGAGTGGGGATCGAACCCACAACCAGTCGATTTACAGTCACTGCGTCACGACTGGCCTCAAAGTAATCAATAGATATAAATGTTTATGCTTCGTTATTGCCGCATTTTATATGAAAATCGCCACGTAGTCAAAAGCTATACCTACCTACTTCCCGTTGGCCCACAATTATAGAGGTAGACAAAAAGTGAGAACTTACAAAACAAACAAAGGAAAAGGTCTCATAAATGGTAATAATAATAATTAATTTTTAAGTATATCACAGAAAAAAATTACTACAAACTTATATTTGTAGTTCATTTCGTATAAAATAAGTGGACACGCCCGCAAACTTAAGTTTTTTTTATTTATAGTTCACGTTTCCGTTGTCCTGCAAAATCATGATATTCAGGCATTTATCTCGAGATTGCGATAAAGTATCAAGCTGAAATTGATATCAAATAGTCAGATAAATGGTGCCTTGAAGCACAGAAAAGTTTCTTAGTCAACGCAATCAAGAGATACGAGCATTTATTAACACAACAATTTTGCTGCTTTTTGTATGAAATTCGCCACGTAATCAAAACCTAAAGGGTAATTCCCGTAGATCTACAATTATGAAATTTGGCACGAAGTGAGAACCTATAAAATACAAATTAAAGAAAATATGAAAAGTAAAATTTTTTAGGTATTATATATAATTGAAAAAAAATATGCCCGCTAGCTTAATTTTGTTAATTTTTATAACTTATACTTCCCGTTGACCTACAATCCTTAAATTGGTATAGAAGCATCGGTGGGCGAGTTCCGTTTTGAGTTCTTTTTAATTATCTTCATATCTTTTAATATAATTTTACGATTATTTTACCTTTATTTATACTTGCTTAAACGTTTTCAATTAGAGTAAAACCCGAATAGTTGCCTCAGTGGGATGTTTGCCTCGATTTTGAACATATAGTGTGTAAGAAGAGGCATTAGTCACTATCACTTTGATTTAATTATAAAGATATACTTAAGTTTCATGTTAACTATATATAATATACAGTAATCTTTATAATTAGAGCAAAGTGAATGTAATACATATATGTATTAGCATAGACGGTGGCATAGGTTTCGTACTCGATTTTTTTTTGGATTGGATGGTAATACGATGACGACGACAACGGACGGTTTACTTATTTAAAAAACGTATAAAAATTTGAAATTTTTATACGTTTTCTAAATAAGTATTTTTCTTTCCAAAGTGGGGATTAACACTTTAAAAACGTTAAAAATATTTTTTATATTTTTTTATTACGGATCGTTGTTTCTGTCCATTTTGTTTACCTTATAATTTAAATTCCCGTATTATTATGTGTTCTGCTAATAAAAACAAACAAACGAAATAAAAATTAATAGAGTACTTCCGGTTGACTTACAATTATGAAATTTGGCATCTACACGTAGTACTAGTTCAGGAAATAAGAAATCATCAGAAAACTATGTATTTATGGTTGAAGCCTAAAAAATAATAACTTTAAAGAGGGGGAGAATTTGCTATCAAAGCCGCTAGTTCAAATGCAGTGCCGAAAAATTCGAAGAAAAGTTAGGAACGGAGTCTCTTAACACTAAGTTGCCTCTGCCTACGCTGATGTGTGCGGGATACAGCGTGAAGATGTTTTATTTATTTTTTAATTCATTTCCCATCGAGATTCCAATTTCGAGATCACATTCCCATTTCTCATTTTCAATTCAATATTTAACACTATAGTGTTAAATATTGAATTGAAAATGAGAATGCAAAGTGTGTTTTATGGAATTAAATGTAACATAAATATATTTTCTGTACTCCATATATTGATATATTTTACAATTTGTTGTTAGTTTTCTATCCTGCATTTTTTTCACTTACAAAAATGAGAAAAATATGTTAGCCTTGGTGCCAGAACAAGAAACGAAAATATTAATAAATAATCCGTCATTCCCTGGAGTGGGGATCGAACCTACAACCATCACATTACAGTCACACCCTTATGCCCTTGTGCCACGACGAGTCCAAATAAATTTACTTTTATAAATGCATTATGCATTGCACAATAGCACAAGGAAATACGTAGTTTGTTTGAACATTTTAATATCTACATATAATAGATATAATTTATAATAATCACATAACTTCCTTCACAATTATGAAAACATGATACATAACTGTAATTTTATTGGTTTTTTAACTTAGAGATAGCCGCTGTGTACTCACAACAATGTTGTCGTGCGTAAAGGGTATTTTCTTGGGCGGACGCGTCTGATGGAAATAACCAAAGTTATTCTTACTGACGCTCCCCCTATTACGATGCTCTACTGCTTGCAATGAACTATGTTGGAATTCAATAAGATCAATACGTTTAATACAATGAATATATATTGAAGCATTATTTTTTAGTGGCACAGAGGCACAAGCGTGTGTTTGTTAAAGCGACAGGTTGTGGATTCGATTCCCACTCGAGGAAATTAAATATTTAATATTTTCATTTCTTCTATATAAATATAATGGAACATGGAACTTCTGTCTTTAGCCAATATACTTATTCATATCCAAATACTTCGTGTTTATGACTTACCCTACCTTCTTAAGGATCTACATTACATGCATGTATCATTGTATTGCCAGACATTAAATGGGAAAAAATATTGATTTCTAAGAAAAAACAAATCTATTACATCTTTTTTCTTTTATAGGGTTCCGTACCTGAAAATAAATAAGGAACCCTTATAGGATTACTTTGCTGTCCGTCTGTGTCAAGACCATTTATCTCAAGATCGCGTGGAGGTATCAAGCTAAAATTAAAATGAAATAAGATCTACGATTCCTTGAAGAAAACAGAAAAAAATCAAGCCTCTAAGTCAACGTTATAATTGTAGTTAATTTCATACAAAATCAGTGCACGGCGCCCGCAAACTTAAGTTTGATAACTTTTATAATTTGTACTTGCCGTTATACTCCAGAATGCTTGTTAATACTGAAATGGGTACGGAACCCGTGGTGGGCTAGTATCGACTAGCACTTTTTTTAACTCCACATTGATTATTCTTAATAAATCGTCTAAATAAATAAAAACATTGTCTATATTTGTGAATGATTCGATACGAGCCAATCAATAAGCGTATTGACTATTGACATTATTGAATAAGGAGTAAGTACCGGTGCATTGATCGTAAACAATAGTTCGCGCAGCTGCGGCAGGCGGGTGTATCGCGGGCTGACGCAGGCCGACTCCATGTTACTTATTTATAGACGGCGAGGAACAGCGTACATCAGCACCACTCGACGTTGACAAACAACCCTGAGTTTAACATCAACTTTCACCACTCTCGTTGCGCCCGTGAGATACGCCTATCATTAAGCGATAACTAATTACGTTATTCTAATTAACAATGTATTACACATACTTATTTAGAAAACGTATAAAAATTCCAGGTCTAATTGACCAGGTCGGTCCCTGGTCGGGTTCCAGGAGGCGCGGGTTCGAATTCCGCTACGTTCAAATTATTATGCGTTTTCTTAATAAATATTTTTCTTTCCTAAGTGCGGAATAACAGTTTAAAAAATGTTAAAAATATATTACACATTTGGAAAATATATGGAAAACACTTAACTAAATAAACGATAACAAAATTTCCTACCCAGGTAGTTAGGTACTGTTACTAAGATATTTCAGTCGACGAAGTCCTGTCCTGTCCTGTAAACTTGTGACGGTACATGCGATGTATATAGATCTGATAATAACATTTATTTGTAGATAAATATAGATCCGATTTAGCACTATAAATATATCTAAATTTGGGTTGTTTTTTTTTGGCCAGAGAATGTCTTTGTCTCAAAATTGTTTCAACCTAGACAACGGAATGTTTTAACACTAGCTACAGAAATGTGAAGCTAAAAAAACACTGTAAATCTATATCATAATGTTATTATCATTCTATATTATATTTGAGGCCATAGGTTAAAGATGCTTAAAATAGAAAGGCAAAAGTATTACATATTATGCTTATAATATATATCTATTTGAAATCAATCTAAAGTACAGTTGATCATAAAATCTGCTTCACGCTGAATCCCGTACATAGCAGGGTAAGCTGAGGGATCCTAGTGTTAAGACACTCCGTTCTCCACTTTCCCCCGAGAAAGGAAAATACAAATGTAGATAAATATTTTAATTCCTCGTGTGAGGATCGAACCCACAACCAGTCGATCTTACAGTCACACTTTGTGCCCCTGGGCCACGACTGGCCTCGATCAGTTAGTTAATCATAACAATATATATCTAAAGCAAATTTGTTTTACTATATGTTTCTTAAGTCGAAGCGTGGTTACATGTTTACATTAACAAAGACAAAGTAGGAACAATTTACCTGTTATAGAATTAATTAGAATATGACGCAAGTGAGGCGCTCAGCCGGCCGCCGCTGCCTACGCTCACCTTCCTAATTACACTCCGTCTAGACAGACGTCGCAGCGTCCCGTCTGGCACCTCCTACCCCTCTGACCACCCCATATCATTTGATAAACGAATTGCCACGTGCGTATAATACACGTAAAAAGTTACATTTGGACATCACAAGGCTGTGGTGGCGCAATGGGTTAGCGTCTGACTGTGAATGCAAAGGTTTGATTACCACTCGGGGGAATGGTTAGGTTAGGTTAGCCTACATATATGTAAATTATAGTAAATTATGGAGGCCAGTGGTGCAAGTGCACAGTGTAAACGCGGCAAGTTGTGGTTTTGATTTCTACTCGAGGAAATATTTAATATTTTCATTTCTTCGTCCTGGTAACTAAGCGCGTCGTTAAGTTCCGCCTCTCAATAAGTAACGAGCGGAACGGAACGGAGTTTCTTGGCATACAGTGATACAGCAGGGATACAGCGTGAAGCTAAAAAATGTAAATTATTGGATGTCGATAGGACAGGATCGATATTCCTATAGGAACGGGAAAAAGCGGGATTTTCCATTTTACGTCTTAAAGTCCACGCAAACGCAAACAAAGTTAGGAACGACGACTATTTAGCTAGAATATTGGTCAAATATATTGACAAAAAATCACACAGATCTCAAAATTTGGAAGAGAGTTTGAATAGATTATTATAAATACAAAACTAAAATATTATAAATACAAAATCTATCCCAAAAAAATTTACAATAATAAATCAATAATAACAATTAGCTAAGAAACGTTACATAAGGTCGAAGGTCAACATTTTTTGCATTATTTTCGTAAACAGTAAGCCGCTTATGTAAAACAAAAACCGGTCAAATGCGAGTCGGACTCGCATACTGAGGGCTACGTACCAATTTGTAGATTAAACGGGTCCTACAATTTAAAGTTGACAAATTTAAAAAAAAAATTAAGTTTGATTTTTGCACAACTCCAAGGAACATTAGACCTGAATATTTGATATAAATGTCAGCTTTGATACCTCCACGCGTTCCTGATAAAAGGGTTTTGACAAACGGACAAACGGACGGACGATAGAGTGATCCTATATAAGTGATAAGAGTTCAATTTTTTATTTCGAAGTACAGAACTCTAAAACCAATCAAGTGCGAATCGGACTCGCCGACCGAGGGTTCCGTGCCAATTTTAGGATTGAACGAAAATTTATAATAGTGGACCATTTGCGGGGGTATTATGAGTCCACTCATTTTGTAAGAAATGAACTACAATGCTTTTTCCATGTTATTTTCGATACATTTTAATTTTTCAGATTTTTTTTTATTTATATTGTAAGTTGTGGCGTCAAAATGGCCTATTATGAAATGAACTAGACATATGAGTTTGTACTATTTTTTTCTATGAAATACGTATAAATTTCCACTTTTCGGATTTTTTTCTTATTTGTATTGAACGGATTTACTATCCGTACCCGATTATGGTCTTAGATTAAGCGGCAAATTTCATACAAAATGCAACAAAAAGGATGCTTAAATGCTTATTTCTTTTTATTGTAATTTAAAAGCTTCATTTTTTTCTGTGCCTTGGAGACTATAGAAATAATTATTTGATATTAATTTCAGCTTATTACATCCACATAATTTTGAGGTAAACGGGCTTGATAGATGGACAGACGGGCTACAAAATGATCCTATAAGAATTACGTATTTTCCTCTTGAGGTACGGAGTCCTGAAAATAAGTACGAAAACGTTGTAGATTATAAAATTTTCTATAAATACTTATTTTTAGTAATAATTACAATATCTGAGATATACGAGTAGATATATACATATGTATGTATATATGCCGAATGCTATCCTAAAATATGAAATAAAAATTAAGTACATTCTTGCTAAGAATCGAGCAGATGAAGAGTTTATATAGAATAGTCTCTTATTTTTAAAAATTTCAACGTAAATCATTTACGACACATCTATTTACGTTCGTAATGGCTTTGATGTTAGAATAATGAAAAAAAAAACTGGACATAATTGAAACGTAGATGTCGGGGGGTAGTGGGACAGGTAAGCAGCACTGTGGTTAACCACGTGGCCAGGTATTGCCAGCTGGAGAAGTTATTTCGGTGATCAGTGGCAGGCCCCGGCAGACCGACACCAGACATCGCCGCCGCCCCCGCGCACCTCCAACCTCTAAAAATAGTCGCACTGTGCATTCTTGGGCGAACGATGTCGAATTTTTGTCGAGTACGCGCGTCCACATGCCGTTTGTTTTGGCCCAGAAGACCGGCCGCAACCTTCGACCGCGGGACTTTAGCTACTGTCGCTACATGTAACATCCGGTTCACGGTTCACGTGAATCTTGTTTTCGCTAATTTCGTAAGATTTGTCGTGTTTCGAACATAATAGCCATGCGTTTTATATAGTGCAATCCATTATGGAAGAAACACTTCTTTTGTAGATGTTATATATTATATTTACGCAAATATAAAATCGTATAAATAATATTACAATTAAAACTCCAGCAAACCAGCCATTTAAGCATCTCAATTCAGAAAGATGTAAGATTCTAACGTTTCTAAAAACATTATCTGTAGTCCTTTATAGGTATATTTTTAATATGTTAAAATACTATAATATATATTAATTAACAAAAACCAAAAGTAAAATGTATTTTTCGATCCCTAAAATGATATTTGCACAAATTTATATATATTTCTATTCTCTCGTATTGATAGAGTTGAATGACATAGAGTATGGACACGTGTAGTATTATTTTCCTTGAATCCCGATTAACATGAAGTATGCATCTCATCTAAATAAAAATACAATTGAAGGTGAATACACTTGCCCAAATTACAGTGTTCAGATACTGAATAAGTTATACGTGTTTAGACTTCAGGTGTATTTTGTAGAGTTCATTTTGCAATTCTTTAGTACATTATTTACTTGTTAGAACATTTTTTTTATACCCATCTCGTTTAATTGGGCTTAATTTAATCTTATTCGTTGTGTTTTACATTTCACCTCTAAATAGCTATCAAAGGTAAAGGTGACTAGTAAATTTCATATAATTTTTATATATAATGTTTATTATAAGTTAGCATCGACACATAAATAAAAAAATAAAATTAAATCAGCTTCACGCTGTACGCACACAGCAGGGTAGGCAGAGGGAACCTAGTGTTGAGACACTCCGTTCCTCACTTTCTGCCACATTCTATAGGCATTGCGTGTAAAATGGCAGAATTCAACGCCGCGCTTAACCTCGACACCAGAGCGAAGAAATGGAAATATAAATTTAAGTAAATATTTCANGACCCTGCTGTGTGCGAGATACAGCGTGAAGCTGATTTATTTTTTATTTCATCTCCTCGAGTGGGGATCGAACCCACAACCAGTCGATTTTACAGTCACACTTCGTGCCGCTGCGCCACGACTAGCCTCATAAATATATACCTATAATCGATCGTAAATACAAAAACAAGTGAAATCTTTTTATTCTTGATTACATCATAGAATCAAAATAATAACACATTTTATTTTAAAAATATCCTAAACTTGGTTCTTAATTCATTCAAAAATGTTGCTGCATTGTATTGTTCAGATAAATAAATATATACTTGTTTTTTAAATGTCAAAAAGGTTGTGTAAAGTACATCCGGAAAGTTTTTGTTACGTTTGTGGTTAACTTATTTTTAGATATAACTAACAAAAGATATTCCTCTGAAAGAAGCATATATTTTGTTATTTATATAATAGTACCACTAGCACTACCACTAGCACGGAATCCAAAGAAGATCAAATTCAAATTTCAAATTGACACGATTCAGATGAATTAATTCATGAAAAATCACATTTGACAACTTCGTCTGAAATGAATTATTTAGTAAGAGATTTAAACTTATCTAAATCCAAAGCTGAATAAATAGTTTCACGACTGCAACCATGGAGTTTACTTGCTCCCAACACAAAGTACTATGTATCGTAAGCGAAGTAAATGTTTTATAACATATTTCAAGAAAGAAAACGAATTTTACTACTGTTATGATATACTGGACTTTTTAAAAATTTTAAAATGTAAAATCTTATAAGCCATAAGAACGGAGGTTATTCGTTGATTTATCGAAGACCAGTTTAAAAGCAGTCCTTCTATATAACTGCAACAAGAACGACTCTATTCCGATAGATCACACAATAAATACCAAAGAAACATAATATGAAACGATGTCAACACTAATTGACCTTATTAAATACAAAGATTACATTTGAATTGATTGCGGTGATTTAAAAGTGGGTTTACTTTTGGGCTTGCAAGGTGGCTATACAAAAAAAGGTAGTTTTTTGTGTTTGTGGGATTCGGGAGCCAAACAAGATCGTTATAAAGAGATAGACTGGCCAGTTAGAAAAGAATATAGTCCTGGTAAACTGAATATAAAGCATAGATATTGAATAAACCTCAAAAAAAATTTTATATTATATAAAAAGGTACTATTCTAATGAGGTTGTTGGACGAAGATGACATAATTTACTCATATGGAGATCGAAATAAAATTATGATTAGTATTAGTTATAATAGTTTAGTTTTTCCTGGAGTTCTTGTTGTAATTGAAGCACCCCGAAGCTGGTACGAACCAAACGGTAGCATTAAATATTTCATTTTCATGTTACTTACTACTTACATATATTTTTACGCTTAATCGACCAAAGATTCGATTTCGGATTAAATTATATTTTAAAATTAATAAACACGTGTTCATTATATTCAATTATTTGTAAATTTTAAATTTTTAATGAATCTGAATTGTTAGTAGTAAACGAAAAAATATTCGTCTTGAACAAATCAATATCTGAGAGACCTTCAGTAAACTCTGATTTGATGTCACGAGATGCTGACAAAACTTACTTTTTTTTTAGCCACTAAAATTCAAATCTCTACTGCTAAAATATATGCAGATGCAAAGTGTGCAATAATAATTATTACGCTACTGTTCAGTTCGTACCGGCTCAACAAAAAGTCAATAACAACAAGAGAAAGTATTTATCGTTATAAGTATTTTGTTTTTGATTTTCATTACAATTAATAAATGTAAAAAAATAAACAAAAAAGTATAACCTCTTTATCCTGGTTAGCAATATTGTGCTTGTCGTAAATGGTAGCTAAAATAGAACTCAATTATGAAAGTAATGGTAATTCTTGTTACAGGGTGGTGGTGGGCAGGCGCATGTGTGGGCGGCGCAGCACTACTGTGCGCCGCGGGCGCACTCGCTCGCCCGCACTTACGCCGCCGCGCCGCCGCAGCCGCTGCTGCCAACCCCGTAAGTTGTCGCTGGAGAATTACTTTTTTTTTAACCTTATATGTATATGTATATATATATATATATATATATATATATATATATATATATATATATATATTCCGTATGTTATACATAAGTGTGAGCTTATTTTTAATATTAACATATAGAATATAAAGTGATTCTTGATAATAGTGATGATAATCATGCTTTTAACGCATTTTTCTTATTTAAAATAATACGCTTATTAATTATTTAGGTATTGTTAGGCTGAGCTTATCACATTACTTCTTAATTCCATATGATATAAAATGATAAAAATACCCCAATTCTGTTTTGTTGTAAAAGTATTATAAAATACTTATGTACTTAGATACAATATAGTTTTTAACTTTGTGCTGGTTTTTATTGTAAACTATGACAGGAAACACCTTTTGAGGCTACTAGCAATCATCTGCATTATTTTGTTTCGACTAGTACTTGTCAGCATTATACCAGATTTACCAATTAATATATTATATTTAGTATCGGGCCCTGAAAGTGAATGGAGATTGAAAGAACTGTTTAAATTCATAAGGTGGGCTAATGTAACATTATGTGAACATAATTTTATAACTGGTCTTATCTTATGTGTTTATCCTAGCCCAAATTATTATTTTATTAGTCAGTTTCGATAATGTTAAGAATAAATGTTGTGTAATGATGTTACAGATTAAGACAAATCGGTAAGCGTAGTACGTTATTTTCTTACGTTAAGTATGTTGCGTTGGTAATCCGTACGTTGTTTGCTAAAAACTTAAAATTAATTATACGAATTTATTTAGCATATAAAATGAAAGTAGGTATAACGAACAATAATTGATCACAATTTAGTGTTGGAACAATGTTAATATTTTTTTCGTGTTATGTTAGTGATTGTTACGTCGTACGTACGACTGTCGAGTACAGCTCAATCATTGAGCAATGCCAACCGTCTCGTCTCGCGAGCCGACAAACGCGTCATCGCTTACTATTACAATTATAGGTGCGCATACATAAACGAGGCGGCGGCGATCGGTTCCCGCTTGCATGTGTGCGCTCCTCGCCCCGTACGTGTGTACGCCGCCGCGCGCACACCGGCGCACCGCGCAACTAGACAGACGCGGCATCGGGGCAGCCGGTGCACCGCGCCCCGCCGCCCGCGCCCGCCGCCCGCCGCCGCCCCGCGCCGCCAGCTCCGCGCCCGCCGCGCCGCTCGCGTCATTGAACAACAAGACTCGCTCGATGGCAGGCGTCCTCCTGCCAATATGAAAAAAAGACTGCTAAGTAACTCTGTTACTAAATTCGCGATAGTGGAATTTATATGTTATCTTTGTTTTATAAATTATTTATTTTTATAGTGTTAATACATTGAAAACCATATTTTATTTATTAGTGAATGATAGTTAATTATTATAAAGCGCTTTACTGGTGTTGTAATCTCCGTGTATTGCCCTGTGATTGTTTTATTTAAAATATTTAAAGCTTCCATAAGCATATATGAAAAAATGAGTGGCAGTGTAGAAAAAAACGAGCTCGTTGTAATCATGATAGTGTGATCGATTCGGCTACAAGTGAAACCAACGGCGTGTCATCGGAGTTGATACAAACACATTCTTGAATTCTTTGGAAACGTACACAATTGTGGCCAACACCAATTATTCAAATAGTAAGTTTAAGTATACCTACATCTTGTTTACATTCATTTCATGTCGTGTGACTGACGTTTAAAGAAATTAATAAATAAATAATGCACTAGCACTAGTCTCAATGTATATATTGTTGTTATTTAGATGTAAATCATAGGATTAAACCTCATTTATTAGTAAAAACGTAGTGATTTAAATATGAGTGAGGTTGAGTATGTTTGCACTATAAGCGAATGCGAGACGCGAGTCAGGCCGTGGCTGGGAGTCGGACGGCCGCGAGACGGCGGGAGCGTGCCAAGTGATAAGAGCCGCGCCGATAGCGACGTCACGCCCAGACGTTGTTTGTGTGAATTTAAATAAATTTTCATGACAGACAGTTCCGTAATCACCTCTCTCGATAGTCGTGACATGCCAACTCGATGATATCTGCAAAACTCTTCTAAATATTTTCTTCCATAGTATGAGATAATTTCGAATCATAACCAGAATACTCATTCTATACATTTAAGCTTTGTTACTTTATATCATTTTTCATTATGCTTCTTAGTCCCTATAACACAGTTAGTCAGTAGTTACAGTTAGTCAATAAAACAAAGTAATTTAGATGATAAAAATAACAAAAACAGTACTGAATTTAATAAATAAATACAAACAGAACTGCATAATTCTCTAAAACTTATAATGGTCACACATCTACATTAACAAAACATGAGAATATAATAAAATAATTATTTTAAATATATTTTTTATTATTATAAATATATTTTTATTTTAAATATATATTTTATATATTCTTCACATGGTTTAATATTTTATGCAATTGGCAAAGATGATTTTTCTAGTGCATCATTGTTACTTTAATTTATAAGTATTAATTATTTCTATAAACTGCAAATATTGTTTCCTGTTACAGAAGCTTTTCATGGCAATAAATGTTTTTTTATTTATTAATGATTTATTTGTGGAATGTTTTCAGTGTAGGAATAAGCATATAATATACAATTAACAGTGACCTCTACTGCCATATATAATGTAGACAATATTATATGCAATATACATATATTTATGCTTATAAATTTATATTATGCAATTCTTTTATCATCAAGTATCACACTATAAGTAAAACTTGTAAAGCAAAATATAGATAAAAAAAAACGTAATAATAGATTTTTTACAAAACATTTATGTTGACTATAATGAATCATTGCCCCTACAAATATTAGACATTATTAAAATATGAAATAAGTATATAGGGAAAAAACTGGTTTACAATCCATAATTTATATCTACACACACTACATTTTTTTTTAAATCCTGTTATGTAATAATTTTTAATATTTTATACTAAATTTAATATATTGGAATATAGAAATAGATATGATAGATTGATCATAACCCTTCATTTTGAGTTATTTTTGAATTATCCAAATTTTTTTATCCTACCTTTTAATATCTATATATAATAAAAGGATAGAAAAGTTAATTCAGTACATGAAAGATATAAAAAAATAGGGTATTACATATTAAGATAAAAAATAAAATAATAAATAAATAAGCTTCATGCTGTATCCCGCACACAGCAGGGCAGGCAGTGGGAACCTAGTGTTAAGACACTCTGTTCCCCAATTTCTACTGATTTCTGGAGGCATTGAGTCTTGAGTGGCAGAACTCAACGCCGCGCTTTGCCACCGAACGAAGAAATGGAAAGATAAATTAAAATAAATATTTCATATCCTTGAGTAGGGATCAAACCCTCAACCAGTCAGTTTTACAGTCACACTTTGTGCCCCGGCGCCACAATCCATATTAAGTTAAAAATTTTAATATAAAAAAATTATATATATAATAATAAATTAATATAAAAAAATATATATTAGAGAATTTCTTGTAAAATTTGCTTTGTAATTAAGTCTCTCAGACAAATATGTAGCCAAGATACTTTTTTTATCATAAAGTTTAACTTCAGTATCGTTGACAAGCTTATTTTTGAAATGAGACTTCTTATCTGCTGCATTGTTCAAATTTTATTCCAATCCAAAATGTGATCAATAATATATAAACTGGATTTATACTTATCATAGCACAAATTCTTCCTAATAATGAAGATTGATTAATATTATATTAAATTGTAAGACAATTTTTTTGCAAATTAATAGTCCCTATGTATAAACGGACAACTCAAAATATAAAGTTTATGAGAGAGCAGAATAAAGATTTGCCTTGCTCTTACAAAAAAGTATAAATATATACTATATACTTATGCTTTAAATTTTATTTTAATTTTTAAAATCAAGATGAACTCTTAATCTGTTTTCCTGTAAACCTTCTCTTTTTACATGTCTGTTTCTATGTAAGGACCATCACTATACCAGCATTAACATTTGTTGTAGTACCCTATCTTGGGGTAGTTATCATATAAAAATAATGTCAAATGTAAAATATGAAGCTCAAAAGTACATATATTTACCATAAAGATGTATACAACAAAGGCTTATTTTGAATATAGTGCTATCTGTATGGAGGACCACATAAGTGAGAGCAGTGTGTTGTGATTTACAGATGCTCTCGGTACAAGTGCCGGGGTGCGCGGGCATGGAGCGGCTGGGCGCGCCGGGGGGACCGCGCCTGCGGCACGACCACAGGCACCATCATTCCACATTGTAAGTAACAACAGTATGTAAATGTCCGCATATAAAATAGAGACAAACTATAAATTTCCTAATTATTTTTTATATATAATATTTAAATAATAATAAATAAATACTGAATAAATAAATAATTACTGAATAAAGCATTTATTTATTTTATTTATATTTGCATCAAAACTTAGAGTAAAGGATTTCCTGCTAAATATATATTATAATAAATTTTCAAATGATGAAAAAGATAGCTAAATAATAGAAGGAAATTTTATGTAAACTAAAGCCAACAAGACAAGTATTTTAAAACAAAATCATCATTTTTTTAAATAAATATCTTGACTATGATGCAATAAGTATTTGTTAAAATTATATTAAATATATTATAATTCTAGTCTATTTTAAATCTACTTGTTCTGTAACCTATGATCTTGTGGTATCATGTCACAAGATACCATTTATTACGTACATCTCTGACCTCACAGAAATATGATGCTGTTTATGTATCAAGACAAAAAAAATATTAATAATGCTCTAAAGTCTATTGTTTACAAAATGATGTATGAATTTTTCTGTCCCATAAGTAGAGTATTAATGTTCTTAAGTATCTTTACTTCTCTTAAGTGTAACAATGATGCAATTTACTAGCAGTAAGACATTTATAAAATGGATGGATGTAAAATATACATACTATTTTGTATAAATCCAATGTAAATTATGAGAATTTAAGTATTGCAAATATTAGTCATCAGGCAGAGGTGAGGCCAGTCGTGGCGCAGAGACACAAAGTGTGACTGTTAATCGACTGGTTGTGGGTTCGATCCCCACTCGAGGAGATGAAATTTTTACTTAAATTTATATTTCCATTTCTTCGCTCTGGTGTCGAGACAAAGCGCGGCGTTGAGTTCTGCCACTCAACACGCAATGTCTCCAGAATTCGGCAGAAAGTGGGGAACATAGTGTCTTAACACTTGGTTCCCTCTGCCTACCCTGCTGTGTGCGAGATACAGCGTGAAGCTGTGAAGCAAATGTTAGTAAACAGTCGTAGCGTAGGGACACAAGCGCGCGACTATAACCGCGACCGTTCTTGGTTCGATTCCCACAAGAATGAAATATTTAATATTTTTATTTTTTTAACGAAGCAATGCGCGGAGTTGAGGTCCGCTACTTAACACGCGAAGCATCAAAGATACAGTAGAAAGAGAGAAAGAGAAGTGTCTTATTGGAAAGGGGGTGTGTTTTAACACTAGATTGCTTCTTCCCTACCCTGCTATGTGTGTGTCCCCACACATAGACATAGTAGGGTAGGCGTAGACAACCGAGGGGGATACGGTGTGAAGCTTAAAAAACATACTTTTAACTATAAAATCCGTTAAACATTTTAATATAAAAATATAGAAATATATGATATAAAATATAGAAATATATGTATGTAATAACATAAGTCTAGTTCTAGGTAATATCTATAGAAAAAAGTATTAAAAGAAATGTAAAAATAACAAAAGGAACGGACCATAAAGTCTGTAGTGTAAGTAATGATTAAAATTAATAAAAAAAAAAGCTTAATTACAATATACTTTCGATTCCAGGGAATGGGAAAAACAACAAAGGTTGCAGGCTATGGTTGGCCGCCTCCAAGAGATGGTGGAACAAGAGACACGCGCACGCTCGGCTGCCGCGGCGGAGCGCCTCGGCCTGCCGCCAAGCATACAGCTGCCAGACGGCGAGTACGGCCAGGACGCGCATCTACAGTTACGAGTCCCTTATCAGGTCCGTAAGTATTCTGTTTGTAACATTATAACAACTGTCTCAACATCTTAAATCCCTAAAGTTACCTATTTTGTTTTGTAAATGCATGCGATGCACTTGATAACATTTGCAATTTTTTATTGTCTAATGTTATCATCAATTACATAAGGTAGTAAAAAAGAAAAGAAAACCAAAATACAACTTTAGACTATATGCACCATTTTTTAAGATGGTCTTGTGTTCTTAGCTTCGTGTCACGTCCTGCATAAAGCAACCCTGCTTGCAGGCAGAGGCAACCTAGTTAATACTGTTTTCCACTCTCCGCCTAATTTTATAGACATTGTTTGTTGTGTAGTGAAATTCAACCCCATGCTTTGTGTGAAATGAAAGTAATTCATTCCTTCGCACCAAACACACCACGTTTAGTGCTTATTAATTACATAATTAAAAGAATGATGACTATGAATTGAACATGTGATTTGTAATTTTGCAGCAAGCCGAGCTGACGAGAAGCAGCTTCCAACCTCCACCGAACAAATGCGTGAGCGACGTGCCCGAGTGGGCGGGCGCGGAGGCGGTGCCGGGGCGCCGCGCGGCGGGCGGGGGCGCGGGCGCGGGCGCCGGCGGCAAGAAGGACGGGCTGCTGCAGAAGGCCACGCGCTGGTGGGTGCGCATGGGCGCGCGCCCGCCGCCGCCCTTCCTGCCCGCCAGCGCGCCGCCGCCCTGCGTGATGGTGCCGCGCCGCGCAGCGCCCGCGCCCCCCGCACCCGCGCCGCCCGACGCGTGACCGGACCTCCCACACCACGCTTACATTCCATTACCGGGTCGCCGGAGTGCGCGCGCGTCCCGGACTACTGTACACTTGCTAATTTATTTATTGGGGACGCGCCGGCCGCCATGTGATACGTGCGACAGGGTCGTGTTGTGACAGTGGAGTGAGGCGAGCGACTAGTCTTGATACTTTAATCGGTTTGCGCCTAGTAATTGTTTCTATTGAAATTTTATGAAACTAGACGAGGTTTCACTGCCCGCTATTTGTGTTATAGGTGTGTATGGCGTTGCATAGAGTGTGCGTCCGTGTTCCTCGCACTGTCTTTGAGTTTTTGAAAACTAAGACTGAAATAAATAAAAAAAATAACACTATAAAGTATACATTGAATATGTTGTCTTAGATAAAATTAATTCAAATAGAAACAATTAAAATATAAAATATTTAAAGAATCTTTCGATTGTAACCTTGAATGATATTGTATATTATGAAAGAGGTCAGTCAATAATATGCTATTAATGTCTTGCAGTGTACAGTTCACATTTAAATAACCTACTTTAAATTTAATTTCTATCCAGCAGCTAAATCTGTGTTTAAACAACTTTTATATTTATTTAAATATAATGTATAAAGTAATGCATATCAGTACAGTAATCACAAGAATATTAATTTACAAAGCATAGTTACTATTTTATTGTAAATATTGTCTCTAATTTAATGTTAGATTATGTAATGACAAGACGCCAAAATACGACGTTCATTCGGTTGAGTGTTTGCTACATTCCATATTTATGTTGAAATATTTCAATAATTACTGTACTTGCTTTCTTTTCTGCTGTAAACCCGCTCACATCTCTTAGTTAAAATGTAACATCACACGGTCTACACTTACATGAATCTATGATATTTTTAACATTTTTAAAAGTATTATTCCACACTAAGGATAGAAATATATTTTAGAAAACATATAAAAATTTGAACATCGTGGGACTCTCAATGACAGAGCCTGTAACAACTTGGACTAGAGTCCAGCTCCATTCAAGTTTTTACATGTCTTATAAAATATTAATGATCAATGATTCTGTCACACTGACAATAATTAAATAGTGAGTAATGTTATCGATGCAGATAAATCTCATTAGAGAATAGTCGTTGAATAATAAAATTGGTTGAATTAGTTTTAAATTAAGTATGTATTTATTACTATATATCATAAGGTCAGGTATTATAAGCCTATCACGGGCACATTATATTTTGAGATATAGTTGTATTCATATCGGAAATGATCCCCAACTTTCCGTTGTAGTCATTTATAAAAGTTATATAGCTGAAATTTGTTAAAGGCTCGCATTTTTCTGCAATAGGCCTGTAATTTAGTCCATAACTTGTAAAAGTTTGTAAACATAACTAGATAATAGAAATTGGCCTGTATCTGAAAAAAATCTGGTGCTTATTGAAATGTACACTTATATGTGAATTTGCTTTATTTTTGTGAAAATACTATTTTACCTATTATTGATAAATGTAGTCCATAATGAACTTTCGTGTACGCTTCTAGAAGTAGTCACTTTAAGTATCCTCAGAGAAAAATATAAAACAATAGTATGATTCCCGCTTACAAAATTAAAATAACCTCTTGCCTTCCTTCCTTAAAAATACTGCAATGATTATGCCATTTTTAAAATAGTCTGACAAAATGTATAAGCATCACAAATTCTATGATATTTTGGTTTTTAATTAAAAATTTTTTTTAAATAAAAATTTCAAGTAAATCTAGGCAATTAAAAAAAACTTCACAACTGTATATTCTAGACTGATTGCCTTTAAAAAATTTAGTTGACACCAATATGTCAGACTAGGTATCCAAATAACTAAATATACTAATTATTTTTAATATATATATCTTTATTTAATACATAGAAAATATTTTCCCTCAAACTAGTTATTTTAATTTCACATTGTAATATAAATATTATTAACAAACAATATTTGTAAAAAATTAGGGACAAAATTTGAAATGTCAAACTCACAAATTCACACAAGTGATAATGATATAAGTAATTTGTTATTTATTTCATTAGTTAATTAAGCAATGAAAATTGTTTATGTCAATTTTGTTGTCTATTTTTATGACTGATGCCATTTTAAAATAGAAAATACTGTAATCTATTGCATGTTGTGTAAGAAACTGATTTTATTGTAGTTAAAAAGAAAATGTTAAATGCATAAAAATAAAACCAACATTAAGACAACAAGTCTTTATAATCGAATTTTAATAATAAAAGATCTAGTAATTAATAAAATCAAATTCCTATACTACATACATGCAATAATAATAGACTTAGAAATGCTTATAAATAAAAAATATTTTCATGATAACTAAACTATTATTTTTAAAGTGTGTGTCTCCAATTTGTTGTACCTTACTATTGTAATAGATTTAAATTTTTAGTGGTGGTAGTGAAGCTGTCCTTGTACAAAATGCTGGTAAAATATAAAAGTTGTTTAAAATAGTTTCACAGAATAGATATTTAATCTAGATATCAAACAATATTCCATTTGTCATATTAATAAGCAAAGGCAAAAGCAAATTTTAATAATAAAAAAAAACATTAAATATGACCTACCAATAATGAATATATGTGCTTTTATTTAATGAATTCCTTTAAATAATTTAATGGACATCTGTATATTGTCTCATGTTGACCCCTGCTTAAAACAAAAGACTGCAACGAAAGTGTCTTGCAAGTTTAATGGTTGTGGGTTCAACTCCCATTTGGAAAAATGAACCTCCCGAAATCCCGGCCCTCTACCCTGCTAAAAAAGTCTAATTTCTGGCATTACAATATTAGACGAATAAGCAAACATTATCTGAATCTTAAGACATTTTTTTCATATAGTATGGGAGACAATTATTGTTATTTGCAGTAGCAAATTTGGATAAATATTATTTTTTGAATATTCATTACATTTATATTATTATTCATATCATAAACTCTATATTAAAATATGTACAAAGTTTAATATTTTATACTTAAATAAAAAAAACAAACATTAAATTATATAAAGTTGTAAAGTAAATAACTATATACACATTACGTAAAATGAAACACGGTTGTAACCAAACTCTTGTTTTGGCTCCAGTGCGTACTGAAATTTAAAAGTTAATTTATTGAGAGGAACATCTGTTTTAGTAAAACATTATATTAAAGAACAATGCAGATAATAGTTCAATGGTAAGTCTATAAAATCACTAATTATTTTAAGGAATATGTATAATTTCAGTTATTAAATCCTTATCCCGCCTTATTTTATTGTGATAAATTTTGATAGCTTATTTGACAAGCGTATGTCTATTCCATTCAATAGTCTATTGTATTTTATAACGACGAATGCGTTGAGTGATTTATCCGTTAACGTAATCGGAATTTAGATTAAAGCTAGGTTTTGTATTTTATATAAAGAAATGTAATACTTATTACGATATATTGTAAGTTTCAATTCGTATGAATCGATTTTTAATTTAGTATATCGATTTTTTTCGTCTTTTGTCGTCATTATTTTACTAATATTGAGGCGCTAATTTTGCGATTAAATTAAAAAACTGTGCATGACTAAATTAATTTAATAATGTAAAATATTTTAAATTATCTCGTTGAGTTCCTCTTACTACAATACAAGTAAAATTGAAGACATTCGTGACGCGATGGCACAAGCGAGTGAGTGTGACTAAATGTGGGAGGTTATGGGTTTACAAATATGTAAACAACACATTAACTTCCCCCGATATTGCCGTGACAAAACCAGAATTTTTAGAATTTTATAATAATATTATTATAGAAAATCAAAATATCGAATCGAATCGATAAAGAATATCGAAATACCGACATCACAAACACAATATTATTGGACGTATGAGGCTAGCAATACTATTTCTGCATTCTGAAATCTGATGTCTTATCAACTTATCATGTGTCAGATTCAGATGTTGTTTGTCAATTGTCACACTTCGCATCATTAGAACGGTTTTGTTTTGTATGTATTACAGTAAGAACTAAAGCAAAATAAATGCTACTTTCACATTTGGGAGAAATAGGGTAAGTAAATTTACTATTTCATAATAATAGTATTAATTATGTGAAATATATATATAACTGAATCGCTTTCATTGTATGATTCCACCACCTGAAAATTCAAGTCATACTATTCCAATTTTTTCAGGAACAACAGAAAGTCTGAAAATTATTGCTAATTATGGGTCCACCTAAAAAATTAAAAAAATATGATTCCAAAGGAGGGGCTGACCGATCAGGTATTTATAAAAAAAGTCTTAAATAATACTTTTACTAATTTTAATTACAGACACCCTTACTGTAAAAGGTTTCTAAACATTAATTTCCAAGGCTTGGGTTTCAATGTAAAAATCTATATCTCTCGCTCCTACTTCTGTGACATATAAATTAACTTTAAACTTTTGTTCAATGGAAAGTTTTAAACGACTTTAAGATTATCATTTTTAGGATATTTGTTTTCTTGCTTCTTGAGTATAAGAAAATTTCCAGTGTGTATGATAAAATAAAAATTTCTTCAGAAATTTTCTACAGTTTCTGATGTGTCCATCATAAAGGTCCAATCAGAAGCTGTATCTATATTTAAACAAGGCCTTTGTAAGGTTTTTTTTATGAACCTTCTTTCACAAATTCTATTGATTGTTTGTTAGTTGCTAAGTTTCTCTGACCTCTTGCTTCTGTAAGACTAATTGCCACAAATATGATTCCTAGTACTTTGTCATGACTATGTGAGCATTGACTGCTTTCTAGGAGTATTCTGCTCCCTACCAATAAGTGTTTAGCTATCCTTACTGTCTCAGTCTCAGGTATAGCAAGTCTTTTTAGTGGTTTTACCACATCTAACCAAATTACTATTATGTGGAAAAGTCATTTGGAATCTATTAAGACTAATTTTATCAGTGTAAAAAAATAAGAGGGTTTTATTAATATTGTATACAAGAAAAGTCCAATTTAGACATGCTTATCTTAGAAGATGATTTAAAAAAACTGTTTTCGATTATATGAAAAGTTAAATTGTTGTCTTAGAAATAATTTTTTTCTACTAAGAAATTTAAAATATACCATATATCTCAGAGATTGTAGAACTGCATTTTGCAATTACAAGTTCTGGGTCTAAGGAATATATTTGGTAAACAAATATGCAATGCCAAAATCTAGGTTTTGTCCTCATTCCTTCTGTATTCTGGATTGTAGTTGTGTCTACATACAGAATTTGTCATGTCAATATAGTGTGATCCACAAATGTTAATATGAAATTTGTGAATGTATTATTGAACTTAATCTAACAACATTATTAATTCAAATGTATGTGTTATCATATTTATGAATAATTATAATATTATATTCTTTGTTGCACTTAAAAACATATAAGAGACACAAAAATTAAAAGGTTAGTTAGCAAAGGTGATATAGTTACTATAATTATAAAATAAAATAAATAATATTGTAAATTAAAACACAATAACTCTGCTTAGTTATGCGTCATAATGTTAAAATATGTCTTACTGAGGCCACATAACACTGAAAATTTAAAGAATTGTATTCTTATACTTCATTGAGAAAAAACAGTAACATATCAAATTAAATCAGCTTCATGCTGTATCCCGCACACACCAGGGTATGCAGAGGGAAATTGCGTGTTGGGTGGCGGAACTCAACGCCGCGCTTTGCCTCGACACCAGAGCAAAGAAATGAAAATATAAATGTAAGTAAATATTTTATCTCACACTCTTTGCAATTCTCTCTCTTAAGGTGCAGTATATGAAAGGAAATTATTATAATATTGATAAAAGTCTTTGGAGCTTCAAAGTCTTTGGAGCTTCATTATCTTTCTTTTCTTAACACTTTAAATATATTTTATAGGCAAGAAAAAGAAAATTGAAGAAGATATTACAATAGATCTTGTAGAAGATGATAATGTAGAAAATGCTGGTGTTCCGGGAGCTGCTTTGCAAGATGCAGAAAAAAATGACCAAGTACCAGAAGATGAATTTGGTGCTAAAGATTACAGGTACTTTATTTTTCTTGATTTGAAACTATAAGCACAAATATAAACCGGATTGTTGGCGTGGCGACGCATGCCGTTAGTCTATATGAATTAGAGTGTATGGTGTGGCGACGTGTGCCGACTACGCGACCCTCTCTGCGCTCAGTTAGACACTGTTGTTTACTACGGCACACATAACTTGCGTTTTACTTAAAAATTAAATCAGCTTCACGCTGTATTCCGCACACAGCAGGGTAGGCATAGGGAACCTAGTGTTGAGACACTCCGTTCCCCACTTTCTGCCGTATTCTGGAGGCATTGCGTGTTGAGTGGCAGAACTTAACGCCGCTCTTAACCTCGACACCAGAGCGAAGAAATGGAAATATAAATTTAAGTATATATTTCATCTCATCGAGTGGGGATCGAACCCACAACCAGTCGGTTTTACAGTCACACCTCGTGCCGCTGCACCACGACCGGCATCCGTTTTTACTTGAAAATAAAATATTTCTTTATTTTATTTTCAACAATAAGATATATCTGACAGTGATCATTTAGAAAGTGAAAGTGAAACCACCTGCAAAGAAAGCAAAATTACACTATGGAACACTACCAAGTCACCAGTAAGTAGATTATATTTTTAAAGCATCTATAAAAATTTACACAATTTTTATTGCTTACATTTTATTATTGCATATATTATTGTATATTTAATCGATTTTAATTCCATTCATATTATTGTTATAATTTTTTAAAAATATGCTTTTAATTTATTGCTTGAAAAATAATTTTAAAATTTAATAAAAACTGACAAAATTGTATTTAAATTTCAGCTGATAGTGAGTAGTGCATGTATATTTTATTTTTTTCTTATCATGAATATAAACCTTCAAAAATTATTAAATTAATGATTTTTCTTGAAGAGGAACTCATTTTGAAACATTTATTATTTAACTTTTTTGAAGATCTTTAGTCATGTATTACAAAAACTAGCTAAGGTTTTTGAGTTTATGAGTATATTGAAACCACATATTTTTTTTCTTGTATTGTATTTTAATTACTATCAGTGTTATGTAACACTTGTTAATCTAATAGTACCAGAATATTGAAATTTTTATTTTAGCTTTTATTAACATTTTTATATTTTGTCAGAGTAAACAATATTAAAAAAGAACGTCAAAAACGGTACACAAACGAGAGCGGAACAGAGAAAAATTGAAACAGCATGAAGTGGAAAGAAGAAAACGTATACAATCTTCACAAATTATTGCCAGACCATCCACATCTTTAAACACAAATACAATAGAATTAAATAATGAAGAAATATTAATAACTGCTATTTTTTAGAGTTCATCTGGTTTGGAAAAAATGCAACCATCATCCACTCAAAGAAATGAGCTAAGTACGAAAATAAATGCTTTCCATAATAAAAGAGACTGTCAACGAAGATACAGGGAGAAGAACAGAGATAAGTTGAAGCAGTCTGAAACAGAAAGAAGAAGACGTCTGCAACATGCAGAAAATATTATAGATTTATATACTTCTCCAAATATAGAAAATAGATAAATAATTACTGAACCAATAATAATAATAGATCAAGTAAATTAATGAAATTTTAGAAAAAAGCGAAAAGTATTTGAGCCAAATATTGATGTTCAAAAGACAATTGATATATGTTGACTTTTATATCATGAAGATAAGCTAATAGATGACGAATCAGAAATATGGGACTTTGGTACGTAAGATTTTCAGAACAAAACCTTTGAAGAATTGTACAGGAATCCGGATGCTGCTGTTAATGACGATTTACTTATAGCTACGCTTAAAAATTTGGGAGCAATAGCCAAAAAAAGAGAAAACATCATGAGTAGTGGATCTTTTTTGCGAGCTTATGAGAAGCGAGAAGAATGAAAAACAAAAAGATTTCCCTTTACACGTCATTCATCTCAATTTATCGGTGAAGACGTCACCTTTACAATATTTTTTTACTTGGCCAGCTATATATAAAGAGACCTTTGTAAAAAAATTGATGATGGAAATGTATAATACATTTTCTAGTAATGATGATGATGGGTTCTGCAATTCTTGTATCCGTACATACTACCTCCAGTACATGCAACTCCAAAATATAAGCAGACTAAACGACAGATGGATGGGTTAGCTTACCTTACTTTGGCGAGGATTAGATTCTACGAATCAACTCTAATAATGCATCAAAATAGCGAAATGTTTGCTTCTATTCTCAGAAAATAAATGAAAGTAATAGTGGTGTTTCAAATAATAATGAATTGGCCAATATCGAGTCCAGATTATTTACGAAGGAAGTCGCACACCGGTGTCCAAGTGGTATACGATTATTATTAGCACGAATTTAAAAGATTATCTTTAAACCGAATTACTGCATTGCAAGAATTGATCATTGATTTTATAAACTCCAAAAATAAATTAAACATATATACTTTAAACTACCACAGTCTCAGAAAACGAATAAACAAAAACTATCATTGATTTTAGCTAGATATTTTAATTGATTGATTTTGCAAAAGCTGAATCAATGCTATTAATGATGTTCTTAGAAAAAAAACAATTGCAAATTAACAATTATACAAGAGATCCTACTACTAACTACTACACTATATGGAACAACAATAGATGATATTGTTGTGATATATCTTGATAATACTTTAACCAATACCTTTGAAGTATGTTACTTCAGTTATCATCGACTACATAATTGTCACCTAAATACTGTCAGAGGAAACATCAAATATAGGGTATATATTACTGAAGTCACATATGAAAATAATAAAGTTGTGGCAACTTGAAATTAATATCGAATGTTTATATTAAATGTAAATAAATGCTTATTAAATAAAGTTACCATTTTCTATAAGAAATTCGTAATATTTCATTCTTTCATTATGCTATATATAGTTTTAGTAATAATATTGTCTTTAATGCATATTACTTGTACGAACACGATGTTTCACATATGCCAGGCGTGACGCCTATTTTATTTTGCATATTTATTATTTAACTTCACACGGTGTCCCGTATATATTTTTCACCATTTACCGCCCAAACGCGTGTTGAGTGGCGGAACTTAACGTCAAGCTTTGCTTTGATTACCAGAACTGTTAATAATTCATTCCACAAACAAACGAACCTACAACTGTCGCGTTTATTGTCATACACTGTATTTTTGCGCCATAATAGCCTCAAATTTTAAACGAAGTAATAAGACCTTGTAAATATCATATAATTTTAGGATTCAAATGGAGCTTAAGCCAGATAGTGCAAGTCGACCGCTGTGGGTAGCACCGAATGGCCATATATTTTTAGAAGCGTTTTCACCAGTTTATAAACATGCTCATGACTTCCTCATAGCTATTGCTGAACCAGTTTCTAGGTAAACTATTTTTGTTATTTTTATGAATATTGTAATATTATTGTATGTAATGTATTGTAATAGATAACTGAATACTTTTTAATATGTAAGAGCTTATAACAACAAAATAAAAAATAACTTGAGGGGGAACGAACGAAAATTGCGCGGACGGAGGAGTATAAAATTTGGCACACTTATAGTTTATATGTAGAAGAAGTGCAGAATACTAAATTTTTTCAATAATTATGCTTACATTAAAATAAATAAAATATTAAACACACCACCATGCATTTGACATTATTTACATTTTTATGCTTATTAAGTAGCATACACGTTGCCATGTAAAAGCTAACGCGTATATCGCACATATATCAATCGGTTGTCTAGTATATATTATAGTATAATATAAGATTTTTTTTATACCCCCCCTTTTTTTTCAGACCACAACATATACATGAATATAAATTAACAGCCTACAGCTTATACGCAGCAGTGTCAGTGGGTTTGCAAACTAACGACATTGTGGAGTATCTGCAAAGACTAAGCAAGTGTGCTGTACCAGCTGGCATCATAGAATTCATTCAACTTTGTACTTTATCATACGGAAAAGTGAAACTTGTTCTTAAGCACAATAGGTGAGAAATTTTATATTTATAATACTATAATTTCAACAATGTTCATTTAATCAATTAAAATTTGGTTAATCAATTAAAATTGGTTGGGGCTTTAAATATATAATTTATGTATGTGAATTTGTGTATAATTTTAGGGAATGAACTGGCAAATATGGCGTTGATAGTCAGACACCGTTCCATTGTACTACAATGGTCTAAACCTCTAAATCATAAAATATTTATGGCTTACTATATTATTCTATACTTAATGAGCTCCCCTAGCACTCATAAACATACTCATTTAGTATTGTATAGAATCTCAATTTCACGATTTTTTCTTACCAATTTTTTTTTGGGAAAATGAAATAAAAAAAAATAAAAACTAAATATAATGTAACAAATAAAACTTTACATTATAAAATTAACATTGTCTAGGTATTTAGTTGAAAGCAAGCATGTAGATGTACTACAAAAGCTATTGAAAGATCCAGTGATCCAACAATGTAGATTGCGACGAGATGGCGACGAGGAACTGCTTGCCTCCGCTTTACCGAACAAGCCAGCAACCACTTCTGCTAAACCTGGTATGTTTTAAGCAATCTGTGATGTAGATCGAAGCCATCATGGCGCCGGAGCACAAGCGTGCAACTGTAAATGCGACGTTTGTTCGATTCCTTCTTGGGGGATGAAATATCTAATATTTCTTGGCAAGGAAGTGTCTTAACACTAGATTCCCAGGTTACTTTGCTCTGCTAGACGCAGGATACAGCAAAAAGCTAAAAAAATATGATGTAGATATTTGCGTAGCAGGACAGTATCTAGCTTTGCAATCGCCGTGGTTGTGAGTTCGATTCCCCTTGGCGTGCAAATAATTTTTATTCTCCTCTCTGAAAGACTAAGTGTGGCATTGAGTTGCTCCACTCAACACACATTGTCAAAATCGGACGGACAACTGAGAACGGAGTGTCTTCACACTAGGTTCTCACAGTAAAACTATATACGGGATGCGTAAAAAAATATGTAGATTAGTGTATATAAATAAGTTAATAATATATTATATATTTCGAATTTATTTACTATTCATAAATATTACGTATATTTATTATATTTAATAATATGCGTAGCGTTGACAACAGTCGTGCTGCAGCGTCTGACTGATATCCGGTTATGGATTCGATACCCACTCGATGAAATGAATTATTTACATATATTTTTTTATATTTTGTTTGTATGTGTTTTCATATATTTTTTTATTTTTTAGTTATTTGTTAAAATGACTATAAGCACTTATTTTCAGTACAATTGATTCTTTTTAAAATATTTATTACTATGAGGTTTTGCAATTGATGAGTTTCAAAATGTCTTTCTTGTTTATATCACAAAAACATATAAAATCATATATTTTTTTAAATAAAAAAACTATTAATATAATAACTTAATATTTTTTGATATTTATTTTTTTAGGTGAAGATAAACCTGCCGCAAATGGGGCGGTTCCGGAAGATATAAGTCAGTTTTACCAACAATTGGATAAAGATGATGATGACGACGAGACTACTGATATTACTGCTAAGAATTCGGCTGTTGCCTTTGAAGTGGACCCTGATAAGATAGAGGTAAAAGTACAGAGCTTTGCATTTGTGTGTGAGTGTTAATATATACGAGTATATGTGAATTTGACGTCGGACGTTAAGCGTGGCCCATCCCTTGCTACGCGAAACCGGCTTATACTGCTTTTCGACTATCGGCATTCTTGTACTGATAGCAGCGATATTTAATTCTTAATATTCTATTTTTGTGGTCGATTTATTAATAGTGAAAGATAAAGTTGGCAATATCACTGTACAGGAATAAAAAAACTGTATGTGACAAAAGCAGTAAAAAGAAACTTAAATCGTGTAAACAACACCGCTCGTGATTATGTAACGAATGATTAATTCAATAGTTTACTCAAACGACACATCAGACTACAGTTATGGTGATGACGGTGCAATATCCGGTGCAGAAGAGTTAATATATTTTTTATGTTCGTTTTTTTTATTAATATTTAATAATAAACTTGATTTGTTTTCTGTTCAGTTTTCATTGACAAATAAAAATTATTGGAAATTAATGCGTCATAGAATTATGTTTCAACTATCTTAATTTCTCCGCTCTGGTAAGCAAAGCGCGGCGTTTAATTTTGCCACTTCTCAAGCAGTGGAAATGGAGTGTTTTGACACAAGGTTCCCCCTGACTACCGTGCTAAATGCGATAAAAAGTTAATGGACACTTATCAAGCAGTGACAAATACACGTCATTGCTTTCTAAGTTATTGTATATATAAAAATTCTATGGAAACATAATTATTAGGTAATACAAAAACGCTGCATCGAACTGGAATATCCTTTGCTGGCGGAGTACGACTTCCGCAACGACACCGTGAACCCCGATATCAATATTGACCTAAAACCGACTGCTGTACTGCGTCCGTACCAGGAGAAGAGTCTTCGTAAAATGTTTGGTAACGGAAGAGCCAGGTAATAATAATACTTATAATAAAAAAACCAGACAAGCTCGGGTCGGACTCGCCCACTGAGAGTTCCGTACAAAAAATGGTGGTCTCGAGCTTTTTCTGAAATTCAAGTTTAACTTAGTCAGAGCTTTTCATTTCATACCTCACTAAAGTAACGGCTTTTATACCAAATTTTGCCCCCTTTTAAGGTTATTATTTTCAGGATTTAATCGTAAATACCGTAAATGTGTATTTTTCAGATTTTTTTCTGAACAAGTAGTACCCGAAGATGCTAACTGAAAAATTTCATATTTCTAGGTCAACCAGAAGTACCCTATTACTTTTAATTCCTCGTAGAGTGTCGAAATACGAGTTTTTTGCGATATAAACGAATATCCTTTTTTAAGTAAATGTGGAAATACGATTTTATCATAATCATGAGACGTAAATCTGAGTATATAGTTAGAATTTTAGCAAGCTATCTTCAAGCGTTCCTGAAATATAGGGTCTTGACAAACAGACAGATAGACAGACGGACAACAAAGTAATGTTATAAGGGTTCCTTTTTTTCCTTAAAAGGTACGGAGCCCTAGAAATTATGCTAAAAGAAATATAAAAAAATTAGATATAAATGTAACATCAAATGCGAATTATCTATATTTATACTGTAAATTGTCACATTTTGCCTTTCACTAAAATGGTAGTTGGTAAACAAAATATTTGCCCCAGGTCGGGCGTGATAGTGCTGCCGTGCGGCGCCGGCAAGTCGCTGGTGGGCGTGACGGCGGTGTGCACGGTGCGCAAGCGCGCGCTCGTGCTCTGCAACTCCGGCGTGTCCGTGGAGCAGTGGAAGCAGCAGTTCAAGTGCTGGTCCACGGCCGACGACAGCATGATATGCCGGTCGGTCCACCCACCAATTTACTTTAACTTTAAGAAAATATGTTAATATTGATAAAAACGTATATACGAGAAGCAAAGAAATCAAATAAATAAAAAAAATATCGTTTCAAATAAAACTAAATACAACTTAAATTCAGTACATACAAAACTAAGTTATTCACTTTAACCAAAAGATTCACATCGGAAGCAAAAGACAAGCCGATGGGCGCCGGCATCCTCATCACCACGTACTCGATGATCACGCACGGCCAGCGGCGATCGTGGGAGGCGGAGCAGACCATGAAGTGGCTGCAGGCGCAGGAGTGGGGACTGGTGGTGCTCGATGAGGTGCACACCATACCCGCAAAGATGTTCCGCAGGGTGCTCACCATAGTGCACTCGCACGCAAAGCTTGGTGAGTACATACAGTACAGCCGACGAGTCGTGGTCCTAAAGTTAGTAGCCCCGAACTTTTTGCATCGTTTACGCGGGAAGAAATGATCTAAAGAGAGAAAATTCTTAAAATAAAATCTGCCCAGCATACTTTATTTACCGACTGGATATATTTTGATTAAATTGTGATCTTGTATTTCAATGTATAGAAAATGTAATAGACTAATTATACTATAAAAAACACGGAAGTTAATAATCATACAACATTTCAAATATCACTTTTATTTCACGTTCCACACTTTCCGCTTTTTCGATACATAGTAGTTTGATTTATGGAACTCAACGCCACGCTTTGTCTTGTTACCAAAGCGAGGAAATGTAAATAACTCATACCCCTAAATCGTATCTACAAGCGTTGCGTTTACAGTCAAAAGCTAAGTTGCTTCACCAACGGCCTCTTGAATGTTAATACATTTGAACCAGGTCTGACAGCAACCCTCCTCCGCGAGGACGACAAGATCGCCGACCTCAACTTCCTGATCGGGCCCAAGCTGTACGAGGCCAACTGGCTGGAGCTGCAGGCGCACGGGTACATCGCGCGCGTGCAGTGCGCCGAGGTGTGGTGCCCCATGACGCCCGAGTTCTACAGGGAGTACCTCGTCGAGAAGTACGTATGGCCACGCCTTGTTGTTCTATCTGAGTTCCTCTTTCACGCAGAAACTACTGAACGGACGTTTTATATTTTACCATGACCATGAACTACTTAGTTGTCAAATGGTAAATAAGGCATATGACCAGATGGATGAATGAATGAATGACCATATATATAATAATTAAATATCAACATTATCATTTCTTACATATTCCTTATTACCTTACATTTAATTAACGAGCTGACCCATGGCCGCACAGGAACAGAGAGAGAGAAGAACAGGAGAACATCCAGGCATATATTTTACATTAGCTGTTAATAAACATTCTCCAAAATAATATTTAAACTCCAACGAATCCATTAAACCAATATTTATATTTCAGGATCAACAAGAAAATGCTCCTGTACGTAATGAATCCATCAAAGTTCCGCGCGTGTCAGTTCCTAGTTCGATACCACGAGCGCCGCGGCGACAAAACTATAGTGTTTTCTGATAACGTATACGCCTTACGACATTACGCCGTTAAAATGAACAAGCCATACATTTACGGACCAACGTCCCAGAACGAAAGGATACAGATATTGCAAAATTTTAAATTTAATCCCAAAGTGAATACAATATTCGTCAGTAAAGTTGCCGATACTAGTTTCGATTTGCCTGAAGCTAATGTATTGATACAGATTTCTTCGCACGGCGGGTCGAGGCGACAAGAGGCGCAGCGACTGGGTATGTGTAATATAATTTATTTACTATTACATCCATTACATCATATTTTATATGTGTACGAGCGAGCGTGTACATGGGAGCGCTTAGCTTGCATTTATATGACCTAAATTACTCAATTCCAATATTTCAATTATATTTAAAAAGTTAGTATGCGCCATCGGTCATCAAGAGTACCGCGCGTGGCTCACCACTCATATTACATCAAATTCTAATAGATGTTTTATGATTATATTTTGCAGTTATATAAAACTGTTTTATTTATACACATTCGTACGGCATCCCATACAATATGAAATATTTACTATTGGTTATTTTGTATGATTCAATTATAATCATTTCAGTGTTAACATATACAATATTGTTTTTTTTTTAATTTCACGCTGTATCCAATATATAAAGATAAGATATGCAGAGTGAAATTAGTGTTAAGACACTCTATTCTTCACTCTTCTACCAACTTTCACGCCATTGCTTGTTGAATGGCGTACTTCAACGCCGCGCTATTATATCTAAGATATGATAGCGGTATAAGATACCAGAAGAGTTGAAAGTAATTCACCTTCCAGTCGAAATTGAACCTACAATTATCCAACATTATTTTAACCAAACTATTCATAATTTATTATTATTTGTTTTCTTCACAAGGTCGAATTTTAAGAGCGAAAAAAGGTGCATTGGCAGAGGAGTACAACGCTTTCTTTTATACACTCGTTTCTCAAGACACATTGGAAATGGCCTACAGTCGGAAGAGACAACGGTTTCTTGTTAACCAAGGTTATAGTTATAAGGTAAATAATGATTTTAAATATCGTCGTTGTAAAGATTTCAATGGAGCATATTTTTGACCCAATTTTCCAGATATTACGTATTGAGTAGTGGAATTTAATGTTATGCATAAAGCAAAATTCAGTTTCCACTCGGAGGGATAAATTGTTTTCAAACATAAAGCTTAAAAATAATTTATCCCCTGAGTGGGAATTGAACACCCAGCCGTTGCGATTACAGTCAGACGTTGCTGCAAACACTTTAATGCCTATAATTTATACTAATTCATTGTATTTAAATACTTTATAGGTTATTACAGAACTCAAGGGGATGGACCAGGAGCCAGATCTCTTATATGGCACCAGAGAAGAACAGGGAATGCTTTTACAGAGTGTAAGTTTTTATATCTACATAATTATACTTTAAATTACTAAATAAATATATTCGTATACTAAAGAAGTCGGTTAAATACAAAACCGATGAACTGACTTAGAATATTTTATCATCATTAGTAGTGAGTAGTGATTTTAACGTATTTCTAAATCACAATAATAATATCAAGATCAAGTTTCATTAGATTAGATTATAAGATTAAATTGGTTCTTTTTTGTTTTTTAACAATCTTTTAATTATTTGTCGATTTTAATAATTAAAAATGGTCTTAGGGAAGGGGCAGTGTTCAAAATTGTGGTAGTTGGAAAAAACATAATTAAGAATATAATGTAATAAACAGGTGCTGGCGGCGTCCGAGACAGACTGCGAAGAGGAGCGCGAGGGCGCCCCGGGCGGCAGCGGCGCGCGCCGCGCCGGCTCCTCGCTGGCGTCGCTCGCGGGCGCCGACGACGCGCTCTACCTCGAGCACCGCCGCAACGCGCACCAAAACAAACACCCACTCTTCAAGAAGTTCAGATATTGAATGTCCAAATATTTAAAGTATGTATGCTATTCCGCTGGGTTATGGGTTCCGCCACTCAACGCACAATGGGCGGTGCGTAGAGAATGAAAAGTCTTGACACTAGCTATGTACTTGAAGCCGCGTGAAATAAAAGAAAAAAAAATTAGTAATTTCAAACATTATTTTACGCTAATTATTTTATTTATTTTGCATTTACTTCTAAACTACATAATATAGAAATTCAAGAGATTTAATCCGTCGCAAAAATAATCTAATTAAAAATGTCTTGGACAAACAAAAATCTGAAATATCAATTAAACCCAAACTAACTGAAACGCAATTAATAAAACATCTCTGATATACACTATATGTAAATTAATGAATCAGTTATTTTGCATTTTTTTCAGCTATCAACTGTAAACACATAACATGATAATATGATAGAAAAATTATAAGTATATGATAGAATAATTATATAAGTGACTTTATCAACAAAAACAATAAAGGTTATTCAAAATTGATAGTGATTTATTTATTTTAATAAATATATAAACGCAAATAATATTGTTTTATTTCTTAATACTCTACTCTGATTAGTTCGATAGAAATAAATAAAAAAAAATAAGATTCACACAACTTCACTTTGTTGCAGCAAAACAGAAAACGACGATGGCGTACCAGAATGGGCTCTAGTAGAGTTACAAGGTCTAATACAGATGAAAAAGGAAAAGCGAAGTGGTCCAACAGTCGTTGGAGATCTTCACTATTTTAATAGAAACAAACACCCTGTACTCGTACTAGGTCACCACGTACTAAACGGAAAAGAAGTTAAACTAGAACAACCAATGGCGGTCATGGAGAAGATTACGGACGGCGAAAATATCACGTATAAAGTAAAAGCTTTAGTTAAAAAGAAACTTCTATTTAAGTCGAGACCCAAACCTATTATATCTAATGTAAACGAAAGAGTATGAATAAAATGTTTTTGTAATTGAATTGTTTATTTTTGAACTTATCTTGTGTCAATATACTTGTACATGATTCTTAGTAATGCTGTGATACATTCTTTTTATATTCATGAAAATTTGTAAAAATATGCCTAGCCGAGTAGCGAGTACCGAGACTTAGTAGCAGACGTCACTCTACTTGTTTTTGTGTTCAACGAATAATAAAATCAACCAGTCCGATAAATAATAATATAAGGCTAAAAATAACCAATAGAATATGAATTTGAATGTTATTTTTGGTGTGTAGCTATTAGCTCTAGCTATATTTGATTTCAGGCTTTATTTTCTAGGCTATATTAGATTTTGAAGACTCACAACTGATATAAAACCGTAGTGGTTCAGCTAAACATAAGTTATATTTAAATACGTCCATAACAACAGTTGTTAACTGTGATGAGCAATTTCCATTGAGAAAAAAATAAGCTTTGATTTGATATATAATTCATTAAAAAACACATGAGTGCAAATATTTGCACTCATGTTATTATTTATATTATATGGTGGTAATATTTACCATTAAGTGACCTGTTTAAAGCAGGCAACTCTGGGCTTGCGGCAGACTGACAGCTGGCCACCATTGTTTTTCCAATTACTTATATGATTTTCTTTCAAATGATGTGAGATTCACATAAAAAACATATGATTCCAATTTTCTCCCAAAACGCATTACGAAAAAATATTATTAAAGGTGATTGCGGCAGGATTCTTACAGTCAACCCTAGTGTAATCTATTCTACTATAAAGTATCATTCTTAAATATAAATTTCATTAAAGAAACAGATCCCTACAGATTTAAGCAATGGGACCTTAGGCCAAAGTTCTTTAATAAAAAATCACAGACACACACACATTACACGTTAAGCAATAAAAACAATACCTTGAGATATTCTCGCAAACATTCTTGCGGCAACTGAGGGACTTAGTACCTGAGTATGCTTGGCATTTGGACACATATGGTCCTGTTTTAATTTGAGTGCGAAACCAAAATTTCCATCACCATTGTCTATTTGAAAGAAATAAAGTTCTATATGCTCCCATATGGCTAGATCTATAATGTTATAAATAACTTTTTTTTGAACAGAAGTTATTTCATATATTAATTAAAGAGCCTTATAACATTTAATTGATACACTATAAGACACAGATTTAAAGTTAATGCTTTTATTTTTAACGTTTTTAAAATGTTATTTGAAACTAAAGTTAGAAAAATAATCAGCTTCACGCTGTATCCCGCACACCAGGGTAGGCAAAGGGAACCTAATGTTAAGACACTCCGTTCCCCACTTTCCGCCGAATAAGTTAGAAAAATATTTTTTAACAAAATTTTAACGTAGCGGAACTCGAACCCACGCCTTTTGGAAACCGCCAAATCGTTTTCCACTGAGCCATGCACCTTCTTATCAGGGGTTCAAATACTGAAATGTACAAATATTTTTTTACGATTATAAAAATTATTTTTATATTTTTATTTCACCTTTTGCCAATGTTAAATAGACAAATAAGTAATAGTTATCTTTATTTTTAGACAAAGTGATAAAGGGATATTTTAGAATACTTGTCTAAATTTAATAATATTTTTTTAAAATAAACAATCAATTGAAAGTTGCGACTTGACACAAATTTTTCAATCGTTTTCAAACTTTGTAACCTTATCAAAAATTATTTATTATTAGGCATATACGTATCAGAACACAAAAAACCAGCAAAATAAATCCTAACCATTTGATTGCCTAAGTGTGATATTTAGAGGAAAATCTTTGTATGGTTTATATTAATAAAAATAGTTGGTAATGGTCACCTGTATCGACTGTTTCAGTTTGCCTTTAATTCACTATTCGAAAATCCTTATTAGAAAATTCATTGATTATTTTTCACTCAATAAATCGTTATTTAAATCTGTTGGTATTTTATTTGGTTTTGCTTGCAATATACCTATCCTTACCTCTACACCTTTCTCCACAACCGCACTTATCCTTAGATTAAAGTCCAATAAAAATCGGTACACCTGAAAAGGTCAGACAATATTCACGCCTAGCTACTAAAAACCATATAAAAATCTTCGACGTGTTAGTAAATAATACAATGAATAAATACTTACTATTTCAAAAGGCTACTCTGGTAAGTTGTGTTAAACCTATAATTAAAAATTATGTTTAATTCATTACTAATTGAAAATTAAAGATAATCAAAATAAAACCAGTAAATACTATGAAAGGCACTTTATTTTTCTCAATAAACAGAAAATAAGTTATTGCTATACTTATGGGTATAACTTATTTTAACTAAACACTAAATAAAATCTAAATTTAACTTGAACAGGAAACAGAACCTGTTGAGTGTTAGACACAAAATTACATGTGAAAGGAATGGATTGCAAGTGTGCAAAGTGTAAACAAATAATGTAAATAAACTAATCCATCATTGCATCCAAACTTTAGAACGTTAAAAATCGGTTTTGCACTTTGGTGGACGACATAAATTATATGATAAAACTCAAACCTCTAAAACAACAATATAAACAATTTAAAACTACAACATAACTCGATAGTCTCTACTTAAGTCTAACAAAGAATTTTTCTAATAAAAACTGCTTCAAACATTCCAATTTAATCACCTGTAAATTATAAATCAAAATATAGCAGTCTTTCAAATGTAAAACGAACATGTCAAATTATCTTAAACATTAAAGAAATCACTTGATGTTTACAATATAAAAACAATTATACATGAATGTAAATATCAGAATAAAAAACATATATATATATTTCATTTTTTTTTTATTTTCATTGCTTATCATTTGAAATATACATTTGCACATTTCTTAGCATAAATCAAAAAAATAAGAAAACGTTTCCTTAGAATAGATACAGTTGTTGAGATAGCAAGAAAGGAAAACGAAAAAATATATATATACATAAACAAATATAAAATTGTGAATTATAATGACAATGATAGATAAATCTTTGTCTTTTTCCACATATTCAGACTCACTCACAATATTACTGTGAAACTTATAAAATTATTTTTAAAATGACATAAAATAAATTGTAATGAAATGTTTAAGAATTCGAAATGCATCTAACGTTTAAACAAAGTTATATGATAACTCCTTGCGTCCACTCTCGCCGAACACTACATATATATATATATATATATATATATATATATATATATATATATATATATATATATGTGACCTAGATAACGGCGACACACCGCCATATATACCCTAAGCCCCGCCTTACATCAAAACACTTAAATAACTTGTAAATTCATTAGTCAATATCTAACATTCAATATTGCAATCTGCCATATAATTTCATTATTTACAATATGTTATATTAACAACTAAAAACATTTACCAAAACGTACACTTTCGTTTAGATGAGTGTTAAATGGTAGAAAAAGAGATTATAAGAAAATAGGAGATACAAATAATGATTATTTTATTTTATGGTGGCCTCAGGCGGCGTCGAGGGTGGCCCTTAGGAGCTCCTGTCCCTCCACGGAGGTCCAGTACTTCACGAGCAGGTCACGCTCCGCCTCCAGGCACGACAGGAATGTTAGTTCAGCTTGACCGTTCTGTTTTAAGCTGAGTAGCTTCTTTTTTAGTAGTATTATCTGAAAATATAACAATTTATTTTATAATATAAAATTATAATAGTGGTGGCGCAGTGAGATACTTTCTGACCGTATTTATAATGTTGTGGGTTCCATTCTCACAGGGGTTAATGTTTTTTTTTATTTCCTCCCTTTGGTAAAAAAGTAAAACGTGCCTTCGGGATCTGTCACTTTAAAACGCAATGTCTCGAAAATTAGGCGGTGCGTGGGGAACGGAGCATCGTAACACTAGGTTTCCTCTGTCTAGTCTGCTCAAAATTAACACAGTATATAAAAAAATTAAATCAAATCAAATCAGCTTCACGCTGTATCCCGCACACAGCAGGGTAGGCAGAGGGAACCTAGTGTTAAGACACTCCGTTCCCTATTTTAGAGGCATTGTGGGTGGAGTGACAGAACTCAACTCCGCGCTTAACCTCGACACCAGAGCGAAGACATGGGAATTTAAATTTAAGTAAATAATTAATCTCCTCGAGTGGGGATCGAACAACCAGTCGGTTTTTTTAAAGTATAGCAAAACAAAAAATAATTTATTTTAATAAATAATAAAATATTCAAGTATAAACTTCTCTATCCATTATTGTTTTGTGTAATCTTATCTAAATAGGTTACGACCCGTTAAGAGATCTTCAAATGATCATTGAACACTAATGTGTACGTTTTATCTTTACAAATGGATACATTTCGTGTAACATTTATCATTGTTCTGTTTACTCAAGTTAATTCAAACTTAGAAAATGAAGAACCCATTCTTTACTATTATGGTCTTGTAAGTATATTATAGTTTCGATATATAGAATAAGGTTTTTATTATTATTATACATAATGCTTATATTGGAATTACGGTGCCAAGTTAACACTGAATAATTCAACAAGAACATTGTAAAATCTAACTAGATTTTATCTAAAAATGTTTCTATTACTGGTATAAATACCGTAAATCGTTTTAAATTTTTTTGTAATAATTTTTAAATATTTGACATGTAAAAACACCCAAAAGCCAACATGTTCACTAACTTGAGTGCGTCTCCAGTTTGAGAACAAGTTGGCTTTAAGGACTATAAAAATAAAATACTATAATAAATTATTGAGCACAGGTACTGCGAATATTTTACATTAAAATTTGGGCAGATTATATCCGCGATTTTTAATATAGGTCGACCTGTTGATAAGAGAGTACTGTTTCCAGATACTTTAATTGATTTTTTGTGATTCCGTTGTAACTTTTCTTGTTTTGTTAAGTGCAAAGTTGTTTTCCGATTATTTTGTTTATGTTATATTGGATTTTTAAAATTAAAATTAAATCAGCTTCACACTGTATCCCGCACACAGCAGGGTAGGCAGAGGGAACCTAATGTTAAGACACTCCGTTCCCCACTTTCTGCCGAATTCTGGAGGCATTGCGTGTTGAGTGGCAGAACTCAACGTCGCGCTTAACCTCGACACCAGAGCGAAGAAATGGAAATATAAATTTAATATTTCAATGGAAATATAAGTAAATATTTCATCTCCTCGAGTGGGGATCGAACCCACAACCAGTCGGTTTTACAGTCACACCTCGTGCCGCTGCGCCACGACTGGCCTCATATTGGATTTTTCATATTTTAAAACATAAATTTATGTTCCCTGGATAAAATTAAATAGGAACTAAAAAGTTTATATAAAAGTTTTAAAAACAGTATTTTTTTGCTTACATTTTGTCTCGTACTTAAATTAATACACTATAAAATAAACTACATCTGAATGGATTAAGTGATGTACGTTGAGAGGGGTGTTAGTTCAGAGGAGTGTCGCTAAAATGCCACAAATAAGTGTTCAAAAGCTTAAGAAAAAAAATCTTTGATGAAGAAGATACGAATTAACGAATGACATAAACGATTCCACCGTTGGGTGTTGCGCATAGTAGACGTGTTATTTTGTTTTTACTTCAATTTTACGGACATTTGAATATCAAATTGAATCATACGTGCATTGGCATTGGAAAGAAAGTCGCTTAAAGTATAGCTCTGTTCATACGACAATTTTAGTCTCGAGTAGCTACACAACGGCCAAAGGGTAACAGCTCTTCACCACCTCGAGAAAAAGAGACAGGCTCAGGCAGCTAAGGCATCGCGTAACTACCACAGATCTACAATGAACATTCTAAGATCACCTACTAGAAGTGGCCTCAGTTCCGGTCGCAGTGATTCTCAACCAAACCTGTCAAGTTGTGACCCGCAGCAAGAATTTCCTGAAACTCCAAAAATTACACATCGTAACAAGCGTAAATTTATTAATGATAATTCTCAGATCAAAGAAGAAATTAGTGAATTACGAAAACAAACGGCTCAAATTATGGGAATTTTGACCACGCTTCGCGATAGTCAAACTGCATTCATAGAGAAAATAACTAATGATATCGGCGATATTAAGAACGAAATAAACGATATTAAGAAGAATACAAATTACTTAAAAACTGAACAAGCAACCATGAAATCAGATATTGCAAATATGCTTAACAAGAACAATGCAACAGATAATAAAATTAAGAATTTAGAATCTGAAGTACAGAAATTTAAAGTATATCAAGCTTCCTTTACACCTAACTTGTAGTACAATGGAGGTTAAATTTGAACATATACTGAATGAATTCAAAGAACATGAAACGAGATCTAAAAATGTAATCATTACAGGAATTAAAGAGCCAATATCTGATAATAAAGATGAACGCAAAAAAATAGACTCTAGTGAAGTAATGAAAATATTAAAATTAATCGAAACAGACTGTCCTAGTCCTCTGACAATTTTTCGTCTAGGCAAATTTCAATCAAACAAACATCGATCTATTAAAGTTTGCTTTGCATCTAATGTAACAACAAAATCCATCCTGCGTAATAAATATAAACTGGATAAAACCTCAATTTCAATTTACTCGGATCAAACACCGCAACAACAAGCATACTTGAAACAACTCAAAGAGGAGTTAAAGAGACGAATGGATATGGGTGAGAAGAACCTTAGAATAAAATTTATTAAAAACATACCAAAAATTATAGAAATAACTCCAAAAAACTAAATACAGCACGTAATACTCCAAACAAAAATGTAATAATAACTGATACCGCTACATATGAATTAGTCGATAAATATGAATACCTAACAAAATCTAAAAAATCATTAAAGTTTTTGTACGCTAATATACGCAGCATTGTAAAGCAAGGAAAATATGACGAACTGAAATGTATAATTCGTTCTTTTAATGACAATCTTGATATAGTTGTTTTAACAGAAACGTGGCTAAAGAGTGAAGAAGAGGCATTACGCTACCAAATTCCAGGATATACTCATTATTATAATTATAGGAAATCTAGTAAAGGTGGTGGAGTTTCAATCTTTTGCCATGATAAATTGAAACATAATTTTATAGAGGCGAT